>ONZH01012326.1:0-85258 GCA_900303285.1 Rhinella marina
GTGTACTAACTGTTCAGACGGTGGGTATTAACACCAGGTATTTAAATTATTTTGCAAGAGAACGCACAGTACAGTTGCCAATTATAAGGCCTATATATTTTATAGTTCAAGGTACACAGCCGTGTACTAACTGTTCAGACGGTGGGTATTAACACCAGGTATTTAAATTATTTGCAAGAGAACGCACAGTACAGTTGCCAATTATAAGGCCTATATATTTTATAGTTTCAAGGTACACAGCCGTGTACTAACTGTTCAGACGGTGGGTATTAACACCAGGTATTTAAATTATTTTGCAAGAGAACGCACAGTACAGTTGCCAATTATAAGGCCTATATATTTTATATTTCAAGGTACACAGCCGTGTACTAACTGTTCAGACGGTGGGTATTAACACCAGGGTATTTAAATTAGTTTTGCAAGAGAACGCACAGTACAGTTGCCAATTAAAAGGCCTATATATTTTATATTTCAAGGTACACACAGCCGTGTACTAACTGTTCAGACGGTGGGTATTAACACCAGGTATTTAAATTAGTTTTGCAAGAGAACGCACAGTACAGTTGCCAATTATAAGGCCTATATATTTTAAAGTTCAAGGTACACAGCCGTGTACTAACTGTTCAGACGGTGGGTATTAACACCAGGTATTTAAATTAGTTTTGCAAGAGAACGCACAGTACAGTTGCCAATTATAAGGCCTATATATTTATAGTTCAAGGTACACAGCCGTGTACTAACTGTTCAGACGGTGGGTATTAACACCAGGTATTTAAATTAGTTTGCAAGAGGAACGCACAGTACAGTTGCCAATTATAAGGCCTATATATTTATAGTTCAAGGTACACAGCAGTAGTGCCAAATATAGTTTGGTATGTAGCAGAGCACCTAATACACCACTAATGCCTCTCTCTGTCCCTACTCCAGCAGCTATCCCTGAATACAGCAGCCGTTCTCTGTAAAGTCTATATTGTAGTAAAGCTATCACTGTACTGCACTATAGTAGCCCTGATAAGGGCTTTTAATCACGCTCCTGCCTGTCCAACAGCTAAAACCTGTCTCTCCCTTCTCCAGCCTCTGTCCCTGACTAAGTTCACGCAGCATATGCGTACGAGCAGGAAGAGCTGAGTTTTTAATATTCGAGGTCACATGGTTTTTCCAGCCAATCCATGTAGACGCCGTTTTCGCGCTGCCAGCGTGCTCAGCGTGCCTGTCATACCCCCCCTGCATGGTGATTGGTGGAAAAAGAGCGCCAGGGAAGGTGGGAGGGGAAACAAATTCTAAGTGCGCCATCGCCGTTATACTCGAACAAAATCGAGTACGCCGAATAGCGTAGTATTCGATCGAATACCAGCTCGATCGAACACTACTCGCTCATCTCTAGTTATAAATAATACCATATGAAAACCTTACTCTGATATGTGCAACAAACTTACTGGAGTTCGCTCATGAACAACATTTAGGTATTATAGGTGATAAGTGTATGATCGCTAGGGGTTCCATGAATCCCCTGAGAGTATGAAGGGGTAATGATCATGCACGATCATCACTCTATTTACCACTGTTAAAGATAACTGGTCACTGTACTTGGCAGTCCCATAGACAGTGATTGGAGTGGTGATCATACACAAGCACTAGAACTTCATTTACACTGGCGACTCAAGAAAATTGTTCTTGTGGGAGTCCCAGTGGTCAAACCCCAAGCGATCATACCATACATTTATCATCTATTCACCAGATGTTGTTCATTGCGCAACCCCATGAAATACTTTATAACTTTACTCTGTTACATCACAGAAGCATAATTTTTAAATGAAATAATTTTAAAATTATTTCCTTGTTATGGTCCCTCCTGGTTTTCTGATGAATAGTGTTGAGCGAGCATGCTCGGCCGAACTCGCTGTTCGGCCGAGCATGCCTACGCTCGGGTCTGCTCGGTGTTCGGTCGAACACCTAGTGTACTCGAGCGCAATGCTCAAGTCTCTTCCCGTCATGTTTGTTCGCTGCTACGCAGCGAATAAACGTGCGGGAGAGTACTGGCATTTACTGTAATGTTGATTTGTACGGTAATGCTACGCATTGTATGCTAATGCGTACGAATTTGTATGCTAATGCTACGCATTGTATGTTAATGCTACGCATTGTACGCTAATGCGCACAAATTTATATGCTAATGCTACGCATTGTATGCTAATGCGTACGCATTTGCATGCTAATGCTATGCATTGTACGCTAATGTGTACGAATTAGTATGCTAATGCTATGCATTGTATGCTAATGCGTACAAATTTGTATGCTAATGCTATGCATTGTGCGCTAATGCGTACGAATTTGTATGCTAATGCTATGCATTGTGCGCTAATGCGTACAAATTCAGTTAATTAGCATACTTTTATGAGTGAAAGGAGTAAAAGAGGAGAAGTCGTGATTTTGACCTTTTTCTATTAACCAGACACCCTCCCCTCTTCCGAGCGGGGGGTGTCTGGTTTAGTCCCATTGACTAACATTATGCTCGGGTGCTTGGCCGAGCACTCGAGCACCCCCCAGTGCTCGGCCAGAGCACCCGAGCACAGAGGTGCTCGCTCAACACTACTAATGAATTCTTCTTGAAATGTCCACCTAATGTTTCCTGTGTTGATGGTCATACATGCTCAGTCTCGCAACTTGAATCCCCTTGTACCTGGGCAGCAGAGTAGTTCCTGCTATTGTACAGTTCAGCCAGTAAGATTTATTGCCAGAGAAGCAGCTTCTTCTCATCAGTACTGGAAAAGTTTGGTTGACATTTTTTAGGGGGATTCAAAATAGCACCAGGAGACACCATTACAAGTATGTAACAACAATATAATAATTCCAATTTAAAAACTGTTATGTTGTTACAGATACATACATGCAGTATTTGATCACGGGACAATCCTTTCAACTTACCATATTTGGAGAAGCAGTATGTTGCAGGATTCTTTTCAAAATCACTTCATTGTCTACTGACTTTTCTAAATGAATCTAAAATTGATACTGCATAAACATACACCAATTCCTCCATTACTTTGTATTGGTGAGCACTTACCCTGAGTGTTACTTTCAGTGGTGATTGATGGTGGAGTTGAAGTCAAACTTGTACTTGATAAAATGGTAGGGGTGGTTGTCAACCATGTAGTTGTTGTAGTTGATGATATTGTAGTTGATATAACAGACACAGGAGAGGTAATTGTTATATTTATAACAGGAGTGACTGTGCTGATGGTTGTAACAGGAACAGGAGTGGTGATTGATGTCTGGTTATTAGATTCATTTGGACTTGTTGTGGAGATTGTACCAGGAGTGACAGTGCTTGTGTTAGTGACAAGATCTGGAGTGGTGATGTTCGTCTGATTGGCAGGTTCTGTTGGACTTGTACTCTGAATTGTTACATTTGCTCCTGAAGTTACAAGGGTGGTATTGGTAATTGGGGAGGTGGTGGTGGTCTGATTTCCAGGTTCTGTTGGACTTGTACTCTGAATTGTTACATTTAATCCTGAAGTTACCAGGGTGGTGCTAGTAATTGGGGAGGTAATGGTGGTCTGATTTCCAGGTTCTGTGGGACTTGTACTCTGAATTGTTACATTTGCTCCTGAAGTTACAAGGGTGGTGTTGGTAATTGGGGAGGTGGTGGTGGTGGTCTGATTTCCAGGTTCTGTTAGACTTGTACTCTGAATTGTTACAATTACTCCTGAAGTTACAAGGGTGGTGCTAGTAAATGGGGAGGTGATTGTGGTCTGATTGTCAGTTAGCGTTGGTGTGATAGTGGTAATGGAGGTTTTATTGTCTGAAACTGTTGGACTTGTACTCTGAATTGTTACATTTACTCCTGAAGTTACAAGGGTGGTGTTAGTAATTGCAGAGGTGATGGTGGTCTGATTGCCAGGTTCTGTTGGACTTGTAGTTGGAATTGTTGCATTTGTATCAGCAGTGATGCCACGCGTGTTGGTAGATGCCACAGAAGTAGTGGTCTTAGTCTGAACTGTGGAGTCATTTGATGATGTTGTTGCTGTTTCATTACTACTAGAAGTTGTTGTTGGGAATTCAGTTGTACTTTTTATAGCTAGAAAATAAAATTGTAACAACATTGTTTGGTATGCCATATGCAACATATATTTAGATATATTAAGAACTATCTAAAGGGAATGATACTTCACTTACCAATACACTCGTGCTTGCCATCACCTTCAAATCCAGGCAGACACTGGCAGGAATAGTTCCCAGGTAAATTAGTGCAATTGGCATTTGCAGCACATGGACTTGTTACATTTTCACACTCATCGATATCTAAAAGATGGAAAACAAACATCAGAAAACTTGATATGTGAATGGCAGTGATACAAAATATTTTACAGCATGGTATAATCCTTTTCTTTGGTTTTGTACACTTGATCTTTTGGTTCTGCTAGTGAACTATATTTCGCAAATGTATTTTATTTGAAACAGCATGATTTATCTCTGTTTATATCAGTTTATAGTTGCACATTTTGTAGATTTTCAAAAGAGTAACCTGAAACACCTTGGCCACCAATACAAAATCTGTAACTGGCCTCCTCCTTCAATAACTCAAGGTGTCTTCTTATTTGTTTGAGGCCTTTGGGTGTCCTCAGGCCCCATAGCCTACGTGTGACTTTTACCTATGCACCCCAAATGGTTACGTCCCTAAATACAAATTTATTTAGTATTATCTTTAAATATTTTTAAAGGGGTTGTCTCACTTCAGTAAGTGGCATTTATCTTGTAGATAAAGTTAATACAAGGCACTTACTTATGTATTGTTATTATCCATATTGCTTCCTTTGCTGGCTGGATTCATTTTTCCATCACATTAAACACTGCTCGTTTCCATGGTTACAGACCACCCTGCAATCCATCAGTGGTGGTCGGGTTTACACAATATAGAAAAAAACACTAGCCTATGTGCGCTTCCATGGTCCTAGACACCAGAGAGGCTGATGCTTTTTCCTATAGTGAGCAAGCAGGACCACCACTGATGGATTGCAGGGTGGTCTGTAACCATGGAAATGAGCAGTTTATAATGTGATGGAAAAATGAATCCAGCCAGCAAAGGAAGAAATATGGACAATCACAATGCATTAGTAAGTGCCTTGTATTAACTTTCTCTACATGATAAATGCCACTTACTGAAGTGAGACAACCCCTTTAACGCGTTCACGCCCAGCGCCGTAATAGTATGGCTCTAGGGGACGTGACTTGTCGCCCAGCGCCATAGTACTATGGCATGCTGCTCAGGCAGGTGCAGGAGCTGCGCCCGCCCGATCAACTGCAGGGGACCGGCTGTTCCTGTTAGTCGGACCCATGCTGTATGCGCCAGCATCGGTGAAAACACAGATGCCAGCGCATTTACCTTTGATATGCCGTGGTCAGCACTGACGGTGGCACCTGCTATGTGTGGAGCACGAGGGGGCTGCCATCGGGTCTCCACTCTGCTGTGATGGGGACCTGATCGTTGAGAAGGCAGCCTGATGCCTTCCTTAGGCATCGTAGCTGCCTTCCTGTTAGCCTTTAAGATCCAGCCCTCTGGATCTCACAGGCAGGAAGCTGTAAGTATATTACAGTGTGTAATACACTTACAGCCAATGCATTAAAATACAGAAGTATGTACCCCAAAATGGTACCAATCAAACGTCAAAAATAAACATTTTAGACATATTAGGTATTTCCGCGTCCACAAAAACTTGCTCTATAAAAATATCACATGATAAGCCCCCTCAGGTGAAGGCTGTAAAAATTTAAAAAAACTATGCCAAAACAGCCATTTTTTCACCTTGACTCACAAAAAGTGAGGGGAATCCCCGGAAGAAGCCATACGTGGCGAAACGGCGTCGGGATTGGGACTCGGCGTGTGACCCTGTGACCCTGACCTCCACTAGCAGCTGTTTTTCTATTTTTGGTAATCTTGTTTTCTTATTTTGGTTATGTTTAGTTGTCTTCTTTCTCTTGCTAGTCTGCAATTGGTGTAAACTATTGGCTGCTATTTATTGGTCCATTTGTATTCTGCACACGCAGTAGCATTGTGAGTTATATAAACTACATAGCCTGTTAATATTTGCACAGTTTTTTTATTCTTTTGATTCTTAAAGCTGCGGTTTTGATGTCGGTGGGTCACACGCCCCGCCCCTTCTTTTCCTCCCCCAATAGTCTCGCATTACTGTTTCCTCGCCTCTGTATGTTTATTTATTATTGTCTGTCCTTTTTGGTAATTCAATAAAGTATACTTTTATAACCTACTTTGGGTTTATTTATTAGGAACATATTGGTGTTTTATATGGGAAATGATGACTTATAACTATTTTATGAGGTATTACTGTTTGTCTTAAAGGTAGAGAAATTAAAATTTAGAAAATTGTGAATTTTTTTAAATTTTTGGTAAACTTGGGATTTTTTTTATTAATAAAGGAAAAATATATTGACTCAAATTTACCACCGTCATGAAACAAATCTCAGAATGGCCTGGATAAGTAAAAGTGTTCCAAAATGATTACCATATAAAGTGACACATGTCAGATTAGCAAAAAATTAGAAATTATTTTAATTCATGTCTACTTATCAAGAAATGTATAAAACATTAACTGTCAAAAGTCATAAACTATTTGTTAATTTGTATCTAGAAAGCTAATAAGTTGCTATGTAAAAGGTTAATATAGTAAATGTATAAAATATAGACTGTACCATCACACTTAGAGCTGTTCTGTGCATTCACTTTGTAGCCATTGTTACAACTGCAAATGTGTCCCCCCGGGAAATTGGTGCACTTATGTTCACAATAGGTGGTACTTAACAAGCACTCATCCACTATAAAAAAAAATATATAAATTAGATGAAAAATATATTAAATTCTCACAGGAGTTTGTAAAGCATTGGTGCTAAACTTTTCATTACTTTTCAGTTCAGACTTAAAGGGTTTCTGTCACCAGTTTTTTCGGTATGAATCAGGCTGAAATTAGAGATGTGCTAATGTCACCTGATTCCAAATATATATCTGTTTTATTTACTGGTGCCCCCATTTTTATATATAATGAACTTTTATTTTATACTAATAAGGCCTCTAGGTGCAAGGTGCGTTACCCCTGCTCCTAGAGGCTCTGTTGATTGACAGGCCCAGGCAGAGAAGAAACACTCCATTCACCATAGGTTGCAAGGACCTTCAATGATGTCATGACCATGTGATCAGTCACATGGTTAGGATCACAAAAACAGCCTGTCTCCTCCTAAACCATGTGACTGATCACATGGTCATGACATCATTGAAGGTCCTTGCAAGCTATGGTGAATGGAGTGTTTCTTCTCTGCCTGGTCCTGTCAATCAACAGAGCCTCTAGGAACAGGGGTAACGCCCCTTACACCTAGAGGCCTTATTAGCATAAAATAAAAGTTCATTTTATATAAAAATGGGGGCACCAGTAAATAAAACAGATATATATTTGGAATCAGGTGACATTAGCACATCTCTAATGTCAGCCTGATTCATACCGAAAAAACCCTTTAAGCCTCATTCACACCTCAGTGTTTTGGTCAGTGAATTCCACAGACATAGGGCTCAAGCACACAACTGTATGTATTTTGCAGTCCGCAAAACACAAATCCGCGAAAAGAACTGATGATATCCGTGTGACATCTGTGTTGCATCCGTTTTTTTGCATATCCATTGTGGCAATGCTTATCCTTGTCCGCAAAACAGACAAGAATAGGACATGTTCTATTTATTTCTGGAACAGATTTGCAGACATATGGAGTCATTTCCATTTGACTGTGACTGGTTCTGCATACGGGGTCCAAAAAAAGTGGAAAGGACACGGAAAGAAAATATGGTCATGTGCATGAGCCCATAAGATCTAAGGGCAAGATCTACACCTGTTCTGTATTTAGAACCTCACCTGGTTTTGACTCAAAATCATTGATGGAAATCACTGACCGAACACTAATGTGTGAAAGAGGCACTATTAGGGAATATACATAGTAACATAGTTTATAAGGCCGAAAAAAGACATCTGTCCATGCAGTTTGGCCTGTTTTCCTACAAGTTGATCCAGAGGAAGGCAAAAAAACCCTGTGAGGTAGAAGTCAATGTTCCTCACTTTAGGGGAAAAAATTCCGACTCCAATCAGGCAATCAGAATTACTTCTTGGATCAACGACCCCTCTCTAGTAACTATAACCTGTAATATTATTACACTCCAGAAATACATCCAGGCCCCTCTTGAACGCTTTTAGTGAACTTACCATCACCACCTCCTCAGGCACAGAGTTCCATAGTCTCACTGCTCTTACCGTAAAGAATCCTCTTCTATGTTTGTGTACAAACCTTCTTTCGTCCAGGCGCAGAGGATGTCCCCTTGTCACGTAAATGAATACATTTTTACATTCATTTTATTAATATCAGTGAATTTATTAACACCAATTAAAGATAAGCGGAAAGTTTCACTAACCTGTACAGTTGACTCCATCTCCTGTGTAGTTTACCATACACACGCACACAAAAGATCCGGCTACATTAGTGCAGATTGCGTTAACTGAGCAATTATTCATCCCAGGATCAATGCACTCGTTAATATCTGAGAAAATAAATCAAATGAAAATATTACTGTCATTACATTGCTGACCTATTGATATTTCTATGTGGTTAATGGTAATGCCATATTAAACACACAGCAGTTAATGGCAGATATGTTTATAATTTCTATACAGTGGGGAAAAAAGTATTTAGTCAGCCACCAATTGTGCAAGTTCTCCCACTTAAAAAGATGAGAGAGGCCTGTAATTGACATCATAGGTAGACCTCAACTATGAGAGACAAAATGAGAAAACAAATCCAGAAAATCACATTGTCTGATTTTTAAAGAATTTATTTGCAAATAGAGATGAGCGAATCATTTAAAAAATTATTCGCCGAACATTCGCCAAACTTTTCCTAAGATTCGTATATTCGACGAAT
This sequence comes from Rhinella marina, assembly GCA_900303285.1. NCBI lineage: Eukaryota > Metazoa > Chordata > Amphibia > Anura > Bufonidae > Rhinella > Rhinella marina. The sequence continues at coordinate 8,971 of ONZH01012326.1, forward strand.
AGATTTATTGTATTTGCGTAAAAATATACGTTATTATGTACTATTAGCAAACATTCGCGCACTAATAACAAACGTTCATTTAAAAAATGTACGCAACTTCTTAGAAGACATACGCATAAGCGTAAAAATAGTGTAGGAATCCTCAGCGTACTATTGTCTACGCGATTACGTAATACGCAGGCACGCACGATGAGAGGCCACGGCGTGCACTCCTCAGAGGCAGAGCGAATATTCGAAAATGGCATCCAGGCGATCCTCATTATTTAGCTCTGATGAGCTGAAATTCCTGATCAGGCTGATGGACAGAGAGGATTACGATGGCACACACCGCCATCCAAACCAGCATAAGGCCTCTCACACACGACCGTGTTTCACGGCCCAATACGGGCCGTGAAAGCCCGACCTGTGCTCCCCCAGAGGACGGGAGCGCACGGCGTCATTGGTTGCTATGACGCCGTGCGCTTCCTGAGGCAGCCGCAGTACAGTGAAACACTGTATACGAGCGTGTACAGTGTTTCACTGTACAGCGGCGGCCTCAGGAAGCGCACGGCGTCATAGCAACCAATGACACCGTGCGCTCCCGTCCTCTAGGGGAGCACAGGTCGGGCTTTCACGGCCCAAAACACGGTCGTGTGTGAGAGGCCTAAGAAGGAGGTGATCCAGCAGGTGATCCAAGGCCTGTGTCATCGTTTCCACACCGTGCGGACCCCGGGCCAGAACCAGCGGAAATGGTCCGATCTGAAATTCAAATGCCCAGAGCGACTTAATGAGATCCGCGCAGAGATACGGCAGGGTGAGTAACAAAATATTTGATAAGTAAAAACATGTAAAAAAATTTGTGTACTGTATTGTATATATACCAGCAGTCACTGCCAATAATGAAAAAAGTATAGAAGGACAATGTGGTCGTGCGTAGTGCGCTGCAGTAATTTTGTTTCATGCTAGGCAACGCCTCTAACTCTCGACCCAAGTGAAGGTATTCTAGTCATTATTGTTAATGGTGCTGGCGGTTCTCCCTTTTGTGTCAGGCAACTGCACTAGTGTGAAAGAAAGTACCCTTATATGCCCCTTCATAGTTAGCGCTTCCTCCTCCTACACACAGACTCAAAGACGTGGCCATGCTGCAGCTACTGTCAGTGGGCGATATCCAAAGTATTCCTACCGCACCGTGTTAACGATATAAAAAAGTTATTGCGACAATAACGTTATCTATTGCCATAAATACCTTTTTAGAAGAAAAAAATATGATATGGTCCCCCTCTCACACCATAATATCTTAATAGTAGTATGTGTTAGTATTAAAAAGAGTCATCATCTAATAATTGTGTACATTTTTATACTGCAGAGCACCGTCAACGACAGCGTCACCACCGTCTAGGCAGGACGGCCCCTGAAGTACCTACAGCCTCTAGTAAGTGTAAAACATATTTAATTCATTTTTCATCCAAGCTACGTGGGAGGGCAGCTGCAGTAAGAGCACTAGTGTTTAGGAACGGGATCCTCCAGCCCCAAACTATTCCCACGTAGCTACAGCTGTTCATTAGAGTTGAATGTAAGGCTACTTGTACACTAGCGGCAGCCCGGATCCAGCGGGTGAAGGGTCCCTCCGGATCCGTGCTGCCGCAGGTACACGAGTGGGGCCGGAATCGCTCTCCGGCCCAAATTCACTGTAATGGGGGTGGGCCGCAGATCCGGCCGCAGCACGTTAACCCCATGCTGAGAGGCAGCCGGAGCGAAAATACAACATGTAACTGTTGTATTTTCACTCCGGCTGCCTCTCAGCAGGGGTTAACGTGCTGTGGCCGGATTTGCGGCCCGCCCCCATTACAGTGAATTTGGGCCAGAGCGCGGTTCCGGCCCCACACATGTACCTGCGGCAGCACGGATCCGGAGGGACCCTTCACCCGCCGGATCCGGGCTGCCGCTAGTGTAGAAGTAGCCTTAGGCCATAATTTCATGATTTTTGACAGCTGCTGTTCCACAGAGGAGCCGCTCTCACCATTCTCCACCCCAGCGAGAGAGGACCCCACCTGCCCCTCCAACACCACCAGCCCAGCTACCAGAGGTAAAAGGTAGGTAAAAAAAAAAGTGTAATGGGTGGACCTTCTGTCTTCAAAATATGAGCTAAATGTATGTTTTATCTTTGGTAGCTCCAACCGACAGGGAGCAGTTTTCCCCTGGACCATGGGAAGACCACGCCGTATGGGTGTCCAGTAAGTACTACAAAAGGCTCAGTCAGTACAGAATACATGTCACAGAATAAGTCGCTCCAGTACATTAAAGTTTAGATTTTTTTTGTGGGACAACCACTGTAACGCGATCATACAAACTAAATACATAACTGTTTCCACACCTACAGACATCCCCACTGACTTCGAAGTGGAGGCTGGATTACGGCGCCTTGGCTCCAAGCTCTACGCTGCCTCCCGGCTCATTCGTGGCCTGCAGCTGGAGCTGCAAGAGCTGCAGGACATGATGGCCCGACGTCGGCAAAGGCCAGCGTAATCTTTTTTTTTTTTTCCTTTCTTTTGTTTATTATATTATTTATTTGTTAAAAAGAAGTTTTTATTTATTACTAAAATATTCTTGAAAAACCTGTGTTTTGAGTATTTTGTTAAACCTTTAACACCTTCCTGATCCTGACATAGTGTGAAGAAGACAGTTTTTTTTCCCACGGCCATTTTCCCATATTAATGAACACAGCGGTGTCTGTGGCCAAAGTATTACTACATTACACACACTCCTGTTCACTGATTACAATTGACAGACAGAAAAATAAAAAAGCTTATATGAGCTTTTTATGGCTGCCCCGGCCAGTAGTAGTAGGGGACGGGGTATATCAGCATAGAGTGATAGGTAAAATAAATACAACAGACTGCGGTGGTGTATAACAATGTCCGCTAATATAACTTGTACAGGAGGCAGAGGCAGTGTAAAAAATTTTTAATTTTTTTAAATATATATATAACACATATATATATATTTTTTTTGGAGGGGGGACTAAAGGCTGATGCTCCAAAACAAACTTAACAATACTAAATAGAACTTTTAGTAACATTAACTAACAACAGCTACTCTCCTACTAAGCGTAGAAAACGGAGGCAGAGGTAGACAACAGTGTTTGGTTTTGAAATAGGGTTTTGGAGACTTCGGGTTCGCACAGCCCATGACATGTCACAAGACATTTGGCTGTAAAATTATGGCCCGGCTGACAGCAACAGTGGGAAGACACTCAGACTATTCTGCACTGCAAGGCCTGATCTAATCACCACCAGCATCAGCAAGAGGAGTATGAAATTCGGATGTAATCCAGCCTTTATCCATTTTTATAAATGTTTTTTTTTTAACACTGCCCGGTGACAGATTTGTCACCCCCCCCCCTCCAGCGGCACTAAAAACCCTCTCTGACATGACACTTGAGGCTGGGCAGGAAAGAAGCCCTAGTGCATAGTGGGACAGTTCCGGCCACCATTGGCCTCAGGGAGGCTGTCCTCTATAACCGCCATATTATAAGGTGGGCTTCGGTGGCTTCTTTTTTTAGAAATTGCAGAAGGGACACCACTAGGAGGGAACACTGAAGACCGACAGGTGGCAGAAAATGACGGGGTTTGCTTGAGTGGAATGGTGGAGCAGGACGAGTCTGACCCCTGGCTACATATGGATATTTTGAGCCTCGGTGGGTTAGCCTGGTGGAACAATGGCCAAGTATTGCGAATACTACTAGTAGATGCTCCGGCTACAGGTCTTTTGGCACTGCTGCCCTGTGCCACCTTCTCCTATTTTTTAAAGCTCAAAGTCTGACTGGAACTGGACCCCTTTTGCTTATCTATTCCAGACATTTTTTAATTCACTCTGTGGCCCTGCAGCTGGTCTTTGTCCCTGCATCTTACTGTCTCTCCCTGTCTCTCCCTATTTTTCTCTCCCTGTCTCTCTCTCCCTGCTTGATTAAATACTAGCCCTGAACTGGCCCTGCAATTGCCCTACAGTATCCCTGATATGTGTAATATGGATTCCCAGAGCTATTATATCAAATTTTCACAAAACAGGTCTCAGAACTTCACACACAGTGCTTCTGCTCGTCTCAGCAGTCGCAGCAGAAGTGATGCGTCACTGGCTTACCGAGCCTGAGCCAATCAGAGCAAGCCCTGCCCACTAGGTCAGGTGACCGCTTTCTTCCCGGGATTTTGCGCACGATAAACGAACTAACAGTAAAAGTTTGCTAATGAATTGAATTCGTACGCAACAGTGTATACAGTAACTTATAAGTAGCAATAGCGTATAATGTATAGGACAAACTACGTAGCGAATGCATACAAAGCTGAAGCGAATCACCTAATATTTGGATTCGCTTCGCAGCTAAAAATTCCCAAAATTCGCTTCACAGCTAAAAATTCCAAAGATTCGATACGAATCAACGAATCGACGAATCAATTCGCTCATCTCTATTTGCAAATTATGGTGGAAAATAAGTATTTGATCAATAACAAAAGTTCATCTCAATACTTTGTTATATATCCTTTGTTGGCAATGACAGAGGTCAAAAGTTTTCTGTAAGTCTTCACAAGGTTGGCACACACTGTTGCTGGTATGTTGGCCCATTCCTCCATGCAGATCTCCTCTAGACCAATGATGTTTTGGGGCTGTCGCTGGGCAACACAGACTTTCAATTCCCTCGTAAGGTTTTCTATGGGGTTGAGATCTGGAGACTGGCTAGGCCACTCCAGGACTTTGAAATGCTTCTTGTGAAGCCACTCCTTCGTTGCCCTGGTGGTGTGCTTGGGATCATTGTCATGCTGAAAGACCGAGCCATGTTTCATCTTCAATGCCCTTGCTGATTGCACTCAAAACGTCACGATGGCCCCATTCATTCTTTCATGTACACGGATCAGTCGTCCTGGTCCCTTTGCAGAGAAACAGCCCCAAAGCATGATGTTGCTACTCCCATGCTTCACAGTAGGTATGGTGTTCTTTGGATGCAACTCATATGACATTCTTCCAATACTCTTCTGGAATATCCAAATGCTCTCTAGCAAACTTCAGATGGGTCCAGATATGTACTGGCTTAAGCGGGGGGACACGTCTGGCACTGCAGGATCTGAGTCCCTGACGGCGTAGTGTGTTACTGACAGTAGCCTTTGTTACGTTGGTCCCAACTTCCTGAAGGTCATTGTGGTTCTGGGATTTTTGCTCACAGTTCTTGTAATCATTTTGACCCCACAGGGTGAAATCTGGCGTGGAGCCCCTGATCGAGGGAGATTATCAGTGGTCTTGTATGCTTTCCATTTTCTAATTATTGCTCCCACAGTTGATTTCTTCACACCAAGCTGCTTGCGTATTGCAGAATGAGTGGAGGACAGAGGAGCCTCTTAAAAAATAAGTTACAGGTCTGTGAGAGCCAGAAATCTTGCTTGTTTGTAGGTGACCAAATACTTATTTTCCACCATAATTTGCAAATAAATTCTTTAAAAATCAGACACTGTGATTTTCTTGATTTGTTTTCTCATTTTGACTCTCACAGTTGAGGTCTAACTATGATGTCAATTACAGGCCCCTTTCATCTTTTTAAATGGGAGAACTTGCACAATTGGTGGCTGACTAAATACATGTTTCCCCACTGTATTAAACTAAGGCTACTTTCACACTAGCATTTCTATTTTCTGGTATTGAGATCTGTCATACGGTCATACCAGAAAAAAACGCTTCCGTTTGGTCCCAATTCATTATCAATGGGGACAAAATGTTACTGAACAGAACGGACTGCACCAGAATGCATTCTGTTCCATTTGGTTGCGTTCCCAGACCGGAGAACAAACCACAGCAAGCTGCAGTTTTCTTTCCTTCATGGGATGCGGAGCAAGACGGACACAATATAAGACGGATCCTTCCCCCATTGACTTTCAATGGTGTTCATTATGGACCCATCTTGGCTATGTTAACGATAATACAACCGGATCTGCTCATAACAGATGCAGATAGTTGCATTATCAGTAATGGAAGTGTTTTTGCTGATTCCAGTAAAAATGTTAGTGTGACAGTAGCCTAATAAAACACATTTCTATATACATCAGGTGTTTGCTGTCTTATAGTATGTCCACATTAGACATTTCTTCTACTGAATTTAGTGTACAAATGAAGGGGCTGTTTCATCAGCAAGCACATGTATTTCTGCAAGCCCTATTCAGATGAATAGCACAGTTGCAGACATTTCTAACAAATACAGTATGATGCATGTGAATGTCTGTAATGGGAATATAGATTTTGTAACCGTTTTGTGTTGCTACATTGTGTTCAAAATAATACATTAAAAGGGTTGTGGTGCAAAAAGCTTTCTACATTTTTCAAACCAGCACCTGTACTGGAATGCTTTTGTAATTGCATCTACCTGAAAAAATTTAGTATACCCACTGAGCTATTCATTAAACTGTTTTTGTACAGCGCCACCTTCTGTTTGTTCTTTTCTTTATTTTTTTTTTTTTTTGTCTCATTGAGCTGGTCAAACGTGCTCATTTTAAATCTTCAACTGCCACTGTCCACATGTATTATTTGAAGCTGTGGCAGTTGCAGGGAGAGAGCTACAGCAGAAAGGACACCCCCCCCCCCTTCCTGAGCTGCCAGGCTGAAGAGAATCTAGCAGGGTTTATGCCATGAGTATGTCACTCGTGGCATAAACCCTTTCGTTGCAGGTCCTTCAGCAGGTCCTGTTCAACGAAAGGGAATGTGGATGAGGTGAGTTTTTTTTGTGTCAAATCAACTAAAAAAATTGCTGGGGCCTACATGAAGGGCATTGTTAAAATTGGGGGCAGTAACAAAATAGCTACACTATGGGGGACCTTGTTTTAGCTGGGGGCCTACTATCCTGTGGGTGTTCAGAAAGGTGGGTCTAGAAATAACTTCCAATCATATTCATCCATTTTTAATCTTCTGTTTTTAACAGTCATGAAAAAAGGATGCAAAATGGCCATACACATCAAATGAACTACCGCTACATATACATACAAACTTGGCTTGGCAAAGTATGTAAATGTCCTGTAAGGAAAGGCCATTTTCAGACACTTCTAACGACAGGAAAAGGAGTGTATGGTTGAATACAATACCTCTGCAAAGGCAAATGTCATTCATATTAGATGATCATCTTTTCCTGTGAAAACCCTGGAAGGTAGCGTCTACATATTGGCAGCTTAAATTGTAACTGCCATTTCACCATCAAAAATAAAATTCCTAACATATCTGATGCTGGGGAAGATATTCATGAAGCTTTATTTTTCAGTTAATTTTACCTTTCTGACATCTGTATTCAGCACTTAGCAACTCTATTTCTCTGTGCCTCTATTTCAGCATCTTCCTAAGATGGCGTCTGCTGCTCTTCCTGTGGTGATCTTTGCCCTGTCCTTGAGGTCATCCTGTATTTCCCTCACTTCCCATAAGCCCTTGCTCTCCTCACATGAACTAGCAAGACCAATCAGAGTGCAGATAACCTCCCCCACTACCCCAGAGAAGTGTGTATCCTCTCACATACAGCTGACAAGCCCTGCAATTACATGAAATCGGTAAGCATTTGTTCTAGCCTCACATTAAGGGATTTTTATGAACCATTTTGGGGTATATATAGTGTATTAAATAACTTTAATACATAATGTCATACATTTCCATATATTTTTCTCAATTTCTGCAGCCCGTCAGCTCTGCAGCTGCTCCGTTATTCTCCTCCAGACTGACAGGGAGGGGGGGGGTTGCTTTAGCTGCTCATATCTCTGGTTTGGTACCAGCTAGAGATTGGGTGAAAGCTGACATTCCAAGCTTTCAAACAATACCATAATGACAGCAATATGTTCAGTACAGGGGAAGATATCACTGATAGAAATCGGGATGCTGTGAATGAAGCTGAAAGTGAAAGTAACAGCAGATTATACCCGCCATTATTTCCAACTCAATTTCTAACAATGATTTCTCCTCTGTTGTTGGACTTTAGCTTTCATTTGCATGGTCTTGCATTGGAAGACTAGTTGCATGTTTCTAACTGCTACCATTGAGGAGATATTACCATCTAAAGCAGCCCTCCACCCTCCACTTTCTGCATCCCAGGCACTCAGGGCTGTGCTCCTCCTCCCAGTGCTCTCCCCATCTCATGTTTATAATACAGAGGAGATGGCCTGCACATGACAACACTGTGAGAAGAGGCTGCAAAATAGTAAATTAGCAAGCATTTGAGGGAGTTATTATCAGGTAAAACTGAAAATGATTAAATTTTAAAGCACAAAAGTATTTATATAGCAGGGTCTACTATACCATTAGGATATAAAAACTGAAACAGCAGTTACACTTTAACAGTTAATTTTCACTGGATGAATAAAACGTAGTTCAAGAGAGTTTTGATGGCTTATCATAAATTCTTTATCAGCACTTTGTCAGTAACTTGAGAGCAAATCATTAAAATACAGGATATCTTACTGGTACAAAACTATGCCTATGCAATACAGTAATGGCACTTCACAGGTAGATGGACATTGGCAATAAAAATGAATGGAGAATGTACTGGTGTAAATCCCCTCACACTAAATTACTTTGCACAGATATTTGCAGGCAATCTGTAGTGGTGATTCCATGAAGTGAGCCCCTAGCCCATCTTTGAGTTGTGTTAACAAATTGAGGGGCTCACACTAATAGTCATTTTTTTATATTATACAAATTTATGTATTTTGTGCAGGCATCTGGAGGTAACCTAATACTGTGCAAACATGCATTAGTGTTCATTACATTCAGTTCAGTTAGACTCCATTTGTAAAGGAACTAACTATGCAGTATATGGTCTCTGTGGATCTTTTACATACAAACAGATGTTCTTACCAATACAGCTGCCATTGACTTCATTATAACCTGCTTGGCAAGTACAATAAAAGCTGCCTATTGTATTCATACACACTCTTCCTGATCCTGTGCAGTACTCTGGTTGGTCACATTCTACAATATCTGAAAAAAAAGAAGACATATATAAAAATGGTAAATGAAGAGCTAAAGAAAAGCAACAGGCATGCTTTGAGGAGATGTACAGATCTACTGCATCAGGTTTACTACTACTTGTGGCTATGCTATGTCTGCCTGATATAAAAACATTGGAGTCATTTATTAAACAGAAATACACATAAATTAGGCATATTTCTGGTGCAGACTGTGGCACAAAGGTTCTTTACGCTGCATTCTGCAACTTTTCCCCACTCTTGCAGGCAGGCCTGTCTCATTTACCATTTTCTACACCTGTTTTAGGTGTAGAAAATGGTCTAAATGTAAGACAGCTAGGAAGCTGTCTTAAATTTAGGCCCCTTTCAAACGTCCGTATGCCCTCCGAGACATACAGTCTGTGAGCGGGCCATATGTCCCGGAGCGGCATCGATCGTGCGCACGGGAGCGCACAGTATAACTGATTACAATGATGCTGTGCACATCGGGCCACCTGCGGGACTATTGTCCTGCACTCATATGATTTTATGAGTGCAGGACAATAGTCCCACAAGCGGCCCGGCGTGCACAGCATCATTGTAATCAATTATGCTGTTCGCTCCCGTGCGCACAATCGATGCCGCTCTGGGACATATGGCCCGCTCACGGACCGTATACGGTCATGTGAAAGGGGCATTAGAAACTGCAGTGTATCCGCTGAAGTTATGTAGATGTCGGCCACTAATGCAAGGCTTTATTGAGACCGGCATCTAAAACGCTGGTCTTAATAGATGATAAAAGGTTATAAATAATACATGTCTATAGTTTAATATATTAATAAAACCCCATTACCAGCATTTACTGTGAGCTGTAAAATAATGATAATTACCACCAATATAATCTAGTCAATTGCTACCAGCCTCAAAAAAAATCATGGACACATCGGTATTTTCCATGGACCCAAGACTAGTGGTAATAGCAGTTTTAATAGTTTCCGTGGTAGCAGTAGTAGTAATAATGGTAGTATTAATGTAGTTTTAGTAATAATAGTAGTATCATTTGTAGTAGTAATAGTAGTAGTAGTAATTAGGGATGAGCGAACTTTTGAAAAGTTCGGTTCGGTTCGATTCGGCGAACTTTCGTGAAGTTCGGATTCGTACGAACCAAACCTAAAACGAACCTTGCTATAACGGCTGAATAATTGCAGCTACAATAGTGGGAGTCTGATAGGGTATAGTTTTGTTTAGTTGCAGTTGCTATTACAATGAAAAAAGTGGAAAAAAATCAAAGTGCAAAAATAGTGAAACCTCAGCCAGGTCGACATTTGACAGCATTGAAGATGTCTGCTGGAGCAGTCCATGTCATGCCAGAGCACCAAAAACACACGGTAGATCGTGGCACCAGCCCAAGAATAGGCTGCGTTGAAGTCGATGCGGTCTCAGTGACATCACAGGTCAGAAGACAGACAGGCGTACCATTTAATTAGACCTTGTACACCCCAGAACAGGTACACATTAGCCAAGGTGTAAGTGATTACACGGGACATAGGACACAAAGTGCAAGTTGGCAACACCGGCAGCATTGCCTTGGACCCAGTAGGGTGGAAAACAGACATTTGACAGTGGAACCAGCAGCAGTAATAGTACTGTATTGGACCCAGTATGGTTGAGAACAGACAATTGACGGAGGAGGAGGAGGCAGCAGCACTTGATTGCACCCAGGCCAGTATGGTTGAGAACAGACAATTGATGGAGAAGGAGGCGGCAGCAGCACTTGATTGCACCCAGGCCAGTATGGTTGAGAACAGACAATTGACGGAGGAGGAGGAGGCAGCACTTGATTGCACCCAGGCCAGTATTGTTGAGAAGAGACAAGTTGAGGAGGCAGCTTCAGCAGCTCTTGATTGCACCCAGTATGTTTCCAAATAGACAATTGACGGTGGGGGCATTAGTAGGAGCAGTATTCTTTTGGACCCAGAAGGGCCTAGTACAGAGAACTGAAGTTGGAAGCTAAGAATATGCACGCTTGTAAAAATCAGTTTTTATACATGACAAAATGTTGATGTAGAGTTCAGCACAGGACAGTCAACGTTAAAAAAAACCCCTCTAACATTAAAGCTAGTCTAGTAGGATACGGATACGGTTAAATAGACAGACAACCTCACCCACAGAATCCATGAGGTGAATAAAGGACATTTAAAAAGGCACAGATTCAAGAAGGCTTTACGCCAGTTCCATTATCCAAAAATACGTGTCCAATTTTCATGAAATGGACACCTCACTGGCACTCGCTTTACAAATTGACGCAACTACTCTGGTGTCAAACCTGTTGAATCTGGGCCTATGGCTGTTGACGAGACATATATATATAAATATATATATATATCTTTGTTACACCAGTTTGATGTCCTAACCGAGTGCAGCGCCCAACCCAATGGATGTATGCTTTTGTGTTTTTTTGTGAGTTTTGCGTCGCCGTTGTTATTTTAACCAGATTCATTACAAACTTTCTCAAAGTTCGGTGACGAACCGAACTTTTGGCAAAGTTCGTAACGAATCTGGTTAGTTGCGGTTCGGTTCGCTCATCCCTAGTAGTAATAATAATACTAATAGCAGTAGAGGTAATTGTAGTAGCCGTAGTAATAATTGTATAGTATTAGTAGTAATGGTTGTAGTAGTAATTGAATTAGTATAAATGGCAGCTGTAGTAGTAGGAATAGTAGTAGCAGTAACAGTCATAGTTGTAGTATTAATAGTAGTAGTATCATTTGTAGTAGTAATTAGAGATAAGCAAATCAAATCCCTCGAAGATTTCGGCCAAAATCGCGTATGTCATCTCGGGCCGCACAAAATTTTGTACAAGATCTACAAGCAAGATGGCGACTGGCCCGTCGCGAGCAAATGGAGGCGTTAAGTATGATTTAATTTTTTTCTGTTAATTTTAAACTATATTATTACTCTCATGTATGAACGTGGCATCTGAAGGGCACAATGATGGGAATCAGCACTATCCCAGTTATTTCACCCGCTTCTTACAACAAAATATGCTTTGTGATTTCGTAAAATTTGGCGAAGCAGTTTAATAGAATTTTCCAAAACTTCGATAATCTCTAACTATAATCTACACCAGTTTCTGGCATGAATGATAATAAATCTGTTGGACAGCTTTGGAAGGCCACACCCCCTCCTGATAAATCGCACCAGATTTTTTTATATGCAGCATAAGTGGCATAAACACTATAAAGACATTTATGCTTGCAACTTTTTGATACCACGTTCTTGATCCAAATGCCATGATAACTTCCCCCAAGGTGTCAGGACTTGGTTCTCCTCTTCTTTATTCTCCCTATCGTTAACACTGTATTCCAGTAACTTCACTTCTGATACAGAACATCATTACAATGTGATATGATGGGCGGTTTAACCATTACTCTGCACTTACCCACACACGTTTCATTCACAAGTATAAATCCAGTATGGCAGGAGCATTCATAGCTGCCAATCGTGTTGTTACAGGTTCCATTTACTCCACAAATTGAGGTATTTACAAGACATTCATCGATATCTGCAAATTGTATGAAGAACATGAAATTGCTGTGAGATATGGTAGACACATTCAAGAAGCTGGAGGGAAGTATGAGACAGGGAATCATTGTGAAGAAGGTTAGTACAGATTGCCCAGTGAACTGTAAATCTAAAAATGCAGATACGTGCGATCACAGGTCTCTATTATGTGAAGTAACTCACCCGCACAATCCGTCCCATTACCAGAGTAACCATTCCTGCAGGTACAGTCGTAGGAGCCTTCAGTGTTGTGACAGTCCGCCCAAAAACTGCAGTTGTTTGTCGTTGAACACTCATCAATGTCTGTGCAGTTGTCGCCACCGTACCCTTGGTGACATTCACATAGGTACGAGCCAGGCATGTTGGTACAGTGTGAATGCAAAGGACACGTGGTATTATCCAGACATTCATCTATATCTGCAGTAGGGAACAGAAAAAAACTGGTGAGCAAACACCATAACAGCTGTGCGGCTTCTGACAACCACCCTCACAAAATATACAAGATGTTGTCACAGCTTCAGGGTTCAAGAGGGACGTGAAGGTAGGACACAAGTGTCATTGAGATTGCATAGATCTTATAACAATCCAGAATAACAATCCATATACTGTAGTATACAGACAGGTGAGTAGAGTACTCATTTGCTGGAAAAGTCATATTGGAGAATCCCAATGTATATTAAAATCTCCCCCGGGAAGGATCCTCTCTCCCACTGTACCCATCTGTTAATAGTTTCATGTTTATCGTATTTGTATTTTTTGTATTGTGTATGCACAACTCCCTCTTAATGTACAGCAGCATGGACTTAATGGCGCTTTTTATTTGTCTCATTAATCCTTACCTGAACAGTTTTCTCCACTATAACCTTGCTGACATTGACATGTATAGGATCCATTGTTATTTAAACAGATTGCCTCATTGGGACAGTTGGACATGTTCATGGCACATTCATTGATATCTGTTGGAAATATAGGTATTAAATTTAATAGATTCTATAAAATATTCAATGTTGATTCATTGCAATCAATGTATGGCACGGTCATGCAATACATGTAAATGTGATGACGGAAATATTAGGCCTATAGTCATACTATCTTGAGCAGACCTGACCTCGGCTAACGTTGGTAGAAAGATTACAAATATTACAAGTTGATGGAATTTATGAAGCATATGAGGTTAAATAATTTTTAGCATTTTTCAGTAAGCCTTACCAACACAGAGTATTAATGGATCTCCCTCGTATCCAGATGAACATTCGCAGGTATAATTTCCAGGAAGGTTTTTACAGTTGCTGTTGGCCACACATTGGTGGATACCACTGGTGCACTCATCAGTGTCTGTGGAAAACAATATTTTTATAAGTTTCTCTTAGTTAAGCATCTTCAACATTTTGTCATATTTTAGTAGTGTGATATAGTATCTCTATTTCTATGTAAATTACCTTTAACAACCATGTTAGGCTACTTTCACATTAGTGTTGAGCTGTCTGGTTTTGAGATCCAGTACAGGCTCTCAAAACCGCAGCCCAACACTTCAGTTTTGTCCCTATTTATTGTCAATGGGGACAAAAATGAACAAACTGGAATGGAGTGCACCAGAGTGCATACCCATGCCATTCACACAAAATTAAAAAAAAAAAAACTGATCCGGCACCCATTGACTTACAATGGTTTTACTGCCAGATACGATTTCTTCATTTTCTATATAATACTGCCATCTATTCTGAACTGATACTTCCGGTTGTGTTATTAGGATTATTATCCCCTGCTGTATCTCAAAACTATATAGTAACACCGATGTGAAAGTATCCTAAATCAGTGAATAATGGAAAGACAGAATGGAGCACAGGGCATTACCGACACACAGAGAGCTGTTGTTTTCATCTACTTCGTAGCCTTCATTGCAGCTGCAGTTGTATCCACCCACGTAATTATTACATATTTGCTGACAAGTTGATATGTTGAGATAACATTCATCGATATCTGGAAATAAATAATTGTGTATAAAAACACTATTACACAGAGCGAACATCCCAAGACATGGTTCTATTGTATGGCAGCCATTTAAAAATGACTATAGCAATGGGAATGGTAATGTCACCATATTACATACAGTACTAATAATACACCATGTTGTTCTGTCCTACTCTTAACCACTACTGCCAACCCCTTCCCGACCAGCGCCGTATATGTACAGCGCTGGTGCGGGGACATGACGCCCGCTTGCGGGTGCGGTGGGCGTCATGGCCGGCAAGTCTCTGCTGTTTCTAACAGCAGAGACTTGCTGCTACTTACCGCCATCGGCGGCGTCTTCTAGGGCCTTCTGATGCTGTGATCACACGTGATCACGGCATCAGGATGCATCTGAACCCGGAAGCATACGCTTCCGGGTGGTGTACAGACGCCTCGAGTGGCCAATCGGGGTGTCTGTACACCATATGAAAACTGTAATCCTCGCTGGTGAGGATTACAGTTTTCAAACTGCAATTCTTATTCTGGCCACTAGATGGCAGGCCAGGATAAGAAATGAGCAATTTTGGGATTTAACTCCATCTAGTAAATCCCTGATTGCTCATAAAGAAAAAAAAAACACAATATATCAGCTCATATTTGAGCTTTAAAATAGTCAGAAACAATTTTTAAAAAAAATGTTAAAAAATATATAAAAAATAAAAAATATATAAAAGTTCAAATCACCTCCCTTTCCGTATAATGAAAAATTAAATACCTAAATAACAATAAATATAGACATCATGGGTATCACCGTGACCGAAAATGCCAGTACTTTTAAAATATAAAAAAAATTCCAATACAGCGAATTGTGTGGCAGAAAAAAGCGTCCAACGCCGTTTTTCGTCGCTTTTTTTTTTTTTCAAAAAAAATTAAATAAAAAGTGATCAAAAAGTCATACACACCCCAGAATGGTATCAATAAAAACTTCAGATCGCCCCGCAAAAAATGAGCCTCCATACAGCTCCGTACACATAAATACCAAAAAGTTATAGGGGTCAAGATATGACAAGGAAAAAACAAAAAACAAAAGGCCAACTTTATAATTATTTTATCACCATCTAAACGCAGGAAAAACTATACATATTAGGTATTGCCGGATTCGTACTGACCAGTAGAATGAAAGTAACTGGTCAGTTTTAATGAACATCGAAAGCTGTAAATAAGAAACCCGTAGAACTGTAGCAGAATAGCTTTTTTTTGCAATTTCACCCGATTTGGAATTTTTTTCCCGCTTCCCACTACACCATATGCAATATTAAATGGTGGCGTTGGAAAGTACAACTTGTCCCACAAAAAACAAGCCCTCATACAGCTATGTGAACAGAAAAATAAAACAGTTATGGCTGTTTGAAGGCAGGGAGCGCAAAATGAAAATGCATAACCGAAAAAACCTCAGGGGGTGAAGGAGTTAATTAAAGGGGCTATATGGGGAAATAAATTGACTGAGCAGACCTTCCAAGCCCATTCCTGTGTATTAAGAGGGAGCCAGGAAAGAAGTGCAGAGTAACAGAACCAGAGCAGCATCGGAACTGCAGCAGCAGAGAATTGGCGAAGTATGGATGTTTAACCCTTTCTGTCCCCTTTTTGTAAAGAATATCTCCCCTGTAATATGGATCTAAAAAGTCTTACTCTACTGGATCTAAGACCTTACTTATTGACATTTCAGATTACATCTGTAGGATACGTTTTTATTTATTTTTCATTTTCAAAAAATATTATATCTATAAATATAGGCAAATCTCTTGCAGACAAATCTCTTGCAGACCAAGTATTTTTATTGGTGCTTTTCTTAGGACCTGGGATTCAAATAAAAAGTCCAAGTGGCCCCTCATGCCACTTGAAATTGGGTCACTGGTGAAGACCATTTTCTCCAATGCAGGCCAATCATTTTATCTTCTTGTGTATTTACATGTTTAACTATGTCCAAAGGAACTAACAGCTAGACATTTTTTCACACAGTGCATTCAGAAAGTCTTCAGACCCTTTCAATTTTTCTCATTTTGTTAAGTTGCATCCTGCTAAAATTTTGAAAATCAAGTTTTCCCTTAACAAACTGCATTCAATGCCCTTTAATGAGAAAGTCAAAACATAATTTTAGAAATGTTTTTAAATGTATTAAAAAGGAAAACAAATTTCGTATGGGCATAAGTATTCAGAACTTTTGTTATGACACTTGAAATTTAGCTCTGGGGGCTCCCATTTCTCTTTATCATCTTTGAAATGTTTCTACACCTTGATTGGAGTCCACCTGTGGTAAATATGGGAAAATACACCCCTGTCTATATAATTTCTTACAGCTGACTGTGCGTATCAGAGTAAAAACCAAGCCATTAGGAGGAAAGAACTGCCTATAGAGCCCAGAGACATGATCTTGTCGAGGTACAGATCTGGAGATGTAAGTGTAAAACAATTTCCGCTGCACCGAAAGTTCCCAAGACCACAGTGGCCTCAATAATTCTTAAATGTGAGTAGTTTGGAACAACCAAGACTCTTCCTAGAAGTGGTCACCTATCTTAACTATGGTAAATAGTCAGGGGAAAGGATTTTGGTAAGTTGAATAGGAACCCAATGGTCACTCTGGCTGAGCTCCAAAGATCCCGTTTGCGGATTAGAAAAATATCCAGAAGGTCAACCATCATTGCAGCATTCCACCAATCTAGGCTTTATGGCAGAATTGACATAAAAGCCTCTTCTCAGTAAAAGACATATGAAAGTTTGCAAAAAAGCTAAAGGGCTCTCAGACAATGAGAAACAAGATTCTATGGTCTTATGAAACCAAGATTGAACTTTTTGGCCTCAATTCTAAGTGTCATATTTGGAGGAAACCAGGCACTGTCCTATACCAACAGTGAAGCATTGTGGTGGCAACATAATGCTGTGAGTGTATTTTTCAGGGGTTGGGACAGGGAGACTGGTCAGAGTTGAGGGAAAGTTGAATGGATCAAAATGCAGAGATATTCATAATGAAAATCTGATCGAAAGTGCTCTGGACTTTAGACTGGGTTGAAAGTTTACCTTCTAACAAGCCAATGACCCTAAGCACACAGCTAAGACAACACAGGAATGGCTTAGTGACAACTCTGTGAATGTTCTTGAGAGGTCCAGCCAGAGCCTTGACTTGAACCCAATCAAATATCTCTAGAGAGACCTGAAAATGGCTATTCACCAGCCCCAATCCTACCTGACAGAGCTTGAGAGGATCTGCAGAGAACAATGGCAGAAAGTACCCAAATTCACATATACAAACCTTCTGGCATCATACCCATGAGGACTGGAGGCTGTATTGGCTGGTAAAGGTGCTTCAAATATGTACCTAGTAAAGGTCTGAATTAAACATAAGCAAACTTTTTGAGAGTTGGTTCGATTCCGATTCGCCACATTTTTGAAAAAAAAAAAAATTCCGTACCAAAATTGATTAAACTGAAACAAAGTGGTGGAAATTGCCCCATAAATTGTTATATAACACCCTATAGTCTCCTGGGACTCATATTGTTTAGAAAAACTTTTTATGCAAGTCTATACAAATGCAAATGCAGTTAACACACACACTTGGTGAGTTATCACAACTAGTTAACATGTTATGACTGTGATTGTTATGAATTTTTGCCTTTTCTCTCTCCCCTCCTTAAGCTTTTGAACACAATGACACCAACTGCAAATCATGCCAGAGTGATACTGACATACTGTAATAGCTATGGGTAAACCCATGTTTGACAGTGTTAACAGCGAGTTTAACCACAATAACAGCGATACAGCACAGCGATACACCACATTGTCACATGTGTTATGCTTTTTCAAATTCCAAAGCTTCCAGAATTTGTCCCTTACCAGAGGCAGGTGATGTTTAAACACAAACGGTGTTATGGGATTAAAAAAAACCAGTGGATTGTTGGGTACCAAGTGTCCAAAGATTATGCCTTAACAGAGGCAGAATACACGCACAAGAGTTAATTGTCAGAAGAAAAAGTAACTCCTTCTGAATGAGACTGGTAAGGGAGCAGCAGCAACCACATGGTACATGTTGGCAGACAACAGTAGTGGCATGATGGTGGCAGCAGCATCTGCTGTAAGAAACATGATGGTAGGCAGGCAGACAGCAACAATGGAAAGATGGAGCATGGTTAGCAAAGCCAGATCTATTCATTGGCTTTAGCTGGAGGAGTGTGAAAATCCTCCTGAATACAGGCTTGGTTCATTTTGACAAACAAATTTTAGACACTGGTGGAGGACAACTTGGTCTGTTTGGGTGTCACCTAGCCCCCTGCAGCGCTGAAAGCCCTCTCTGAGATGACATTGGAGGCTGGGCAAGAAAGAAGACAGAGAGCATAATAGGCCAGTTCTGGCCACTGTTCTAGTATGCCTGCCCAGACCAGAACAGGGTATGTGCCGGAGACAAGCCAGAATCTAGGAAGACCTGAACCTGTGCATTGAGGTTGGAGGTCTCTTTCTGCTGATTTGTCTTATGCGGCATGTGAAAAAAAACAGTTCCATCATGTTGAGGAGACAGAAATGGCTGCTGCTACTGTGGCTGGAGGGGCCTCCCTTTCCAACACACTGGCGGAAGTCTTCTACTTGGTGGAATATCAGGTTTAACAACAGACCATTCTGTCACTGCAAGTCCAGAAGAGGTTTCCTCATCACATAGGAATGGATGAAATGTGAGGACAGTCTCCTGGACATTACCAGAACCTTGTGCCAGTGATTCTTGCTGTATCCTTAGAAACAGACTACACAGTGCCAGACAGCATCCACTGTAGTTTACAAAGAAAAAGCTTGTAGTCTGTCAAAGCATGTGGCAAATCTCTGCAAGACTGAACCTGCATTCCAAAAAAATGCCTTATATGCAATGTAATAATGATATGAGAAATAATATATATCGTAGTTTTCACCCTATAACACACACTTTTCCCCCCAAAAGTGTGTGTGTGTGTATATGGGGGGTGCATCTTATAGGGTGAATACAAATGAGAGCTTCCATTATGGAGGTGCTCATTAGTACAGTAGGGCCAGAAAGCAGTGAATACAGCACTCCTTGTGCTGACTGAACTCACTGCACCCTGGTCTTCTTCTGCGGGTGCCACATGCACAGTGTGAGGACATAGTCGTGGCCTGTGAATTCACTGGGGCAAAGCGTGGCACAAAGAGCGCTGGATCTCCCAAGAGGCAGCAGCACCCAAAGCAGGAGAGGTGAGTTGATTTTTTTTGTCTGATCTGAGGTCTGATTAACACTAGGGGTCTGAATTGAGGTTTGATTGACATTGGGCATCTGATCTGAGGTCTCTTTAACATTGGAGATCTGATTGGGGGTCTGATATGCGGTCTGATTAGCATTTTTAGCATTTTGGGGTCTGATTGGGGGTCTGATTAACATTGGGGTCTGATTGGGGCATCTGGGCTGAGATCTTATTAACTGAGGGTCTGAGCTGAGGGCTGATTAACACTGGGAGTATGATCTGAGATCTGATTAACATTTGAAGTCTGTTTGGGAGTCTGATTGGGAGTCTGATCTTAGGTCTGATTAACATTGGGGTCTGAGCTGAGATCTGATTAACTTTGGGGATTTGATCTGAGGCCTGACTAACATTGGGAGTCTGACTGGGAGGTTTGATCTGAGGTCTGATTAAGGGGGCATTCAGACGGCTGTGGTATTGCGGATACGCAAAAATGCAAATTGCGGAACACATGGCCCACACTCCATTCAAAATGCCTATTCTTGTCCGCTATTGTGGACAAAAATAAGACATGTTATACTTTTTTCCCATGCCGGCCATTGAAGTGAAAGGGGCCACATCTATTCTGCAAAATTGGGCCCTAACATTGAGGGTCTGATTGGGGGTCTGAGCTGAGATCTAATTAACATTGGGGGTTCTGATTTTCTTCTTATTTTTCTCCTCTGGAACCTAGTTTTATCTTATAGGGTGAAAAATAGAATGATCTAATTTCACAGTTGTGATGGAAGAGTAACAAAGTTTATATTTTAGATTACATGTTTTAAAGACATACTGTATGAAAGCAATGCAATCCTGCTAAAATGATGTCATGTCTCCATACACAATGGAGGATGGAGCCTTAACAATTTTCCATTCTCACTGAATGATGATAGCTGAACGGTAAGAATTATATTTTTTTAAATTCTAAAAAAAATCTGTATGGAGGAGAAGAAAGGTGAATCAAGTACTGACCTGTGCAGTTTATTCCATCTCCAGTTAGAAAAGGAGGACATGGACCACACTCAAATCCTTCCCGAGGTGCTTTGTGATCTATACAGCTGCTGCTATTAAAACATGTGTTTCCTTCACAAGCATTAAAGTTCTCTTCACAGAAAGTCCCAGTCCATGCGGCAGAACAGTTACATCCAGCCACCTGCATTGTGAGATAGATACGTATGTAAATTATACAAATCATTAAATATGCTTTCCATTCTTGTAAAACATGATTGATATAATTGCATATGATAGCTTACCCGGAAAGTTGTGGTCTCATTTGCTACATCGGTGACACTATCATAGAGACAACTGCCATTGTTGGTACAGTTGCAGAGCACCAGAGTTAGAAGCACTGCAGTGGTGACTTTAGAATCATTGGCAATTACGGTGACATTAATTGGCGCTGAACTGGTGGGGTACCATACCAACATCCCAGTAGCTGTACAGAAGTAAAGAAGGAAGAGAATAAAGCATATTTACAAAGAAAATATATTATTACTACTACTATTATAGTAGATGAGAGGGTATGCTGATATGCTTTATATATCAGTGATCACAGCAAATGAATAGGCTGAACTGGATACTTTTACTGAAAAGGCAGCTGAACCCATATAACCATCAGTACTACCTGACATAGATTCACCTGTTATATTGATGTCAGAGGAGTCTGTCTCCAAAGAGAAGATCACAGTATCATTGTTATCATCAGTAGCGGTATAATCCACTGTTATTGGCTCAAAAAGCTTGGTGTGGATAGTGGTGGGTCCAGTAACATTTGGAGGAAAGTTATCTGTAGAGAAAAGTTATCCTGATTATTAACTGGATATATGTGGACTATGTTGAGAGTTTGTTTATCTAGAGGATGGAAAAGGACTTAGTAACAATATTTAGATGTGTATATTCTTGAAATTGTGTCCAACCTTACCTTAAAGAAGAACTACTGTAAAAAATTCCGTGTCCTGCTAGAAATGTACATGATGTAATCTGTAGTGAATGTCATTTTCTTACCAATGGTTGTCTTTGTGAGTTATATCTCCCTAATGCTTTTCATCTGGGTCATGTGACCAGCAATCAGACCCACCAACTCACACAGTGTCTTATGTGTGGACAGGAAGTCTATTTCTCTATGCATTCCTATGGGAGCCTCACTTTCAGTCTCATAGGAATGAATAGAGAAGTGACTGGCTTCCTATCCTGGGTCAGTTTAAGGTCAGGGAGTTGGTCACATGACCCAGCTACAATTAGAAGAGAGGGGATAACTCAGAAATGCAGTCTCTGATAAGAAGATTGCATTCACTATAGATTACATCATGCACCTTTCTAACAGGTCAAAGAATAAAAAAATTTGCGGGAGTTCTTCTTTAACTCACATTTGGTTAAGAAATTCAACTTCTAATGAAGAAAAATCAACACAAACATTTGAAAGACTGCAATTCACAAACCAAACACTGGGTGGCCTCACATTTACAGGATAAACATCTCATGACACAATATCGCAAAGTCATGTTCTTTCCTAAAAGCTTAATTCATCTTGAGATATAGTGGGCCAAGAGGTAAGTAAGGAGACAAACATCTCTATAAAATTACTGTAAAAGTATGGAAAAAAAACTTGGAACGTAAATAAGTTTTCTCACTCATTGTGCTGTTTTGATCAATGGCTGCATTGAGACTGTTAAGGGTAGCTGTCCCTAAAGCATCATTTCCAGTGCTCAGGATATCAAAAATACACTCATCATTTCCTTGACATGTTTGATTTGCTTTCTGGATGTCTTCACTGCTACTGGTCAAGAGAAGTTCATCATAAAATTTTGGCACAAATATGTTATTGTTGTAGGTGTACCAGGATTCCCCAATTGTTTCGTTGTAGATGAAGATGCTGTCCAAAGGTGTAGTTTTCCCTGAGAAATAAAGTAATTTATAATTAGAGGTGAAATCACTTTCTGATCATTGCCCCTGAATGTATGCTAAAAACACAGTCTTTTTGCAAAATTGGATAAATGAGGCCTTATGTATGCTCTGAATTACATAGTTTTCATTATATCTATAAAGCAAAAATCTGCTAGCACTACATCCAATGTAAACAAAAAAGGTGTGCACACCCGAAGGGAGAAAACTATTGCCCAATACACAAAATAGCAAAAAGGCAGCACTCCAAAATCAATGAAAAGTGAAAAAATGATTTTATTCACCCATGTGGATACGCACGATGAGAAAGGCTCTAGTGCTGAGCCGAAACGGTGCGTATCCACATGGGTGAATAAAATAATTTTTTTCACTTTTTATTGATTTTGGAGTGCTGCATTTACATTATATCTATTTATCTGGATTAGGACTTGTACATAGCACACATCAAGTCTCCATGTTTTCAGAGGCAAATATTCATAATACAGGATGCGATGAACCATACCCAAATTGTATTCTCACGTTACTTAGTAATATATTGAGTGCACAGTGTTGGTAGACCAGGGTAATGTGAGGATAAAATATATTTATGGCTCTACAATACAAAACAGTATTTGGGAAGCTTCATGAAGTAACATACAAGTAAGACCAAAATATAAAAACCTAAAATATACATAATTAGGAAAATGAAAAAAACCTCTAATATAATTATTAAAAAACTCTGGCAGTTTAAGAGATGAGCCATTTTTAGCACTATGTACGTGAGGCTGTCCAATTCTCATGACTGGTCTTTGGGAAATTTTTGCCCACCATGAGGAGGGAAAATGTTAGGGTGTAACATATGTACACTAGAGATGAGCGAGCACTAAAATGCTCGGGTGCTCGTTATTCGAGTCGAACTTTTCCCGATGCTCGGGTGCTCGTTTCAAATAACGAACCCCATTGAAGTCAATGGGAGAATCGAGCATTTTTGCAGGGGACCAAGGCTCTGCCTAGGGAAGGCTGGGTGAAAACCTGGAAACCTCAGAAAATGATGGAAACACCACGGAAATGGACAGGAAACTGCAGGGGCAGCATGCATGGATGCCTCTGAGGCTGCCTAATCCCACCATTACCCCAAATTCTCCTGCAACAGCCTGGTGATTAACCTCATGGCAATTGTGCTCACCCAGACCAAGAAAGGCGAGGCACATGCCCATCACATGTTAGGGAAGCACTCAACTATGTGCAACAAAGGTCCATCACCGCCTGCAGGTGACACCACTGCTCATGCTGGCACTGCTGTGCTGTCCCCCGCCCCACGACGCAGGCATTAGCCTGACACATCATGGTGACAGCGTAGTGACACCAACAAGTGACCAAGTTAGATTGAGGTAGCAGTGAAATGTCTGTAGGCGAGCCTCCCAAAAATTTGTTTTGGAGTGTCCGAAGTTGACCCTTCTAAAAAATTGTTTAGAAGTGTCTGTAGTTGACCCTTCTGTAAAATATTTTATTTGTTTTCCCTGTTATTAGTTAATGTACAACCCATGGCTGGCATGGTGGGAATATATAGGTTTTGTGTCACAGACGGTCCACTGCACCGTTACATTTTCTTCATCATTGCCAATTACTTTTTCACCAACTGTTGTCAGGCAATGATAAAGGGGAAGGTTAATCCACTGCGGAAGAAAAGTGTCATCCTCCCACAATTCTACTCTTGCTCTCAATTGAAAAGGGGATGTTCTCGCCGTGGCCTTCCTCATAGTGGCCGCTTCTGCGGACGACACAGGTGGTGTACCTACTGACAGCCTGACCGAACACGATGGCAGACGGGGAGACACTCCCTCATGTAAAATTGTTTTGGAGTGTCTGCGGTTGACCCTCCTGTAAAATATTTTTTTCCCCTGTTATTAGTTAATGTACAACCCATGGCTGGCAAGGTGGGACTATATAGGGAAGCACGCAACTAGGTGCAACGAAGGTCCATCACCCATGCCCATGCTGGCACTGCTCTCCTATCCCCAGCCAGTTAGATGAGGTAGCAGGTGAGCCACCCAAAAATTTAGCCAGACGCAGCATGGCGGTGACAACAGAGTGACCGAGTTAGACTGAGGTAGCAGGAGGTGAAGCATCCTCCAAGTGGGCAGTACATGAGCGGCCCCAGGGTCAGACTCGGTCAGAGTATGTGAAATGTTCAGGGTGGCTGAACGCCGGGCTCGACGGTGGACCCGTTTCAGGTTATCGATTGTCGAAATGTTGGCTTACATCAAGTTTAGTATCTGTTCTTATCAGTTGCTGTGGCTGTTGGTGGTAAAGTGGTGAGCATAGCTGCTTCCCAAGCAGTTGACCTGGGTTCGATTCCCGTCTATCGCACTATCGCAGGAGGCAATTAAAAGAAGAACCAAAAAAAAATCTGTCCAATATCTAATACGTCCCCTACCCTGGTAAATTGTTTGGAGAGAGGGGGCAGGGTAGGTGGGGGGAAGGAGGTTGAGCTTGAAGCGTGTGTGGTGGTGACAAGAGAGAAAAAGAGAGGAAAAAGACGTAAATTGTTTGGAGAGAGGGCCTGTAGGTGGGGGCAGGATGGGGTTTGTGGTGGTGACAAGAGAGAGAGAAAGAGAGGAAAAAGACGTAAATTGTTTGGAGAGAGGGCCTGTAGGTGGGGGGCAGGCTGGGGAGAAGGAGGTTGAGCTGGAAGAACCAGAGGAGTGCCCCCTGGGCTAGCGTGTGTGGTGGTGACAACAGCTGGATGTAGTTAGAATGACGACGCAGGACCCCAACTTAAAAATTTTGCATCAACCGGTACAGTTGTAAATTATGAGATTGATCAAGTGTGGTATGTCTTCTATGTATACTACTCAGTTTAATACCGTATATGGCACCTATCCGGAAAAATAATTTGGAGAAAGAGAGGAAAAAGACGTAAATTGTTTGGAGAGAGGGCCTGTAGGGGGGGGCAGGCTGGGGGAAGGAGGTTGAGCTGGAAGAGCCAGAGGAGTGCCCCCTGGGCTAGCGTGTGTGCTGGTGACAACAGCCGAATGTAGTTAGAATGACGACGCAAGACCCCAACTTAAAAATTTAGCATCAACAGGTACAATTGTCAATTATGAGCTTGATCAAGTGTGGCATGTGTTCTATGTATTCTTCTCAGTTTAATACCGTATATGGCAGCTATCCGGAAAAATAGTTTGGAGATAGAGAAAGATAGGAAACAGACGTAAATTGTTTGGAGAGAGGGCCTGTAGGTGGACCTCCGGAAAAATTGTTTGGACAGAGGGCCTGTAGGTGGACCTCCGAAAAAATAGTTTGGAGAGAGGGCCTGTAGGTGGACCTCTGGAAAAATTGTTTGGAGAGAGGGCCTGTAGGTGGAACTCCGGAAAAATTGTTTGGAGAGAGGGCCTGTAGGTGGACCTCTGGAAAAATTGTTTGGAGAGAGGGCCTGTAGGTGGACCTCCGGAAAAATTGTTTGAAGAGAGGGCCTGTAGGTGGACCTCTGGAAAAATTTTTGGAGAGAGGGCCTGTAGGTGGACCTCTGGAAAAATTGTTTGGAGAGAGGGCCTGTAGGTGGACCTCTGGAAAAATTGTTTGAAGAGAGGGCCTGTAGGGGGCCCTCCTGAAAAATTGTGGTAAAAGAGTGCCAGTTGGACCTCTAAAAAATGGCGTTTTTTTTGGTCAGCGTTAGGCAAAGACGACAAGGAGGAGGAGTAGGAGGAGTAGAGAAGAGGAATTGGATACATAAGTAATGTTAATCTTTAGCTGCTTTCCCCCCGGAGGAGATTTGAATTCCGGTGAAATCCAGGCTTTGTTCATTTTAATAAGCGTCAGCCTGTCAGCGCTGTCAGTTGACAGGCGTGTATGCTTATCGGTGATGACGCAACCAGCTGCACTGAATACCCGCTCTGACAGCACGCTAGCGGCAGGGCAGGCCAGCACCTCCAAGGCATACAGCGCCAGTTCAGGCCACGTGTCCAGCTTTGAAACCCAGTAGTTGTATGGAGCAGAGTGATCGCTATGGACGTTGGTATGGTCAGCTAGGTACTCCCTCACCATCTTTCTGTACAGCTCCCCCCTACTCTGCCTAGACTGGGGACAGGTGACAGTGTCTTGCTGGGGTGACATAAAACTAGCAAAGGCCTTGGAGAGCGTTCCCCTGCCAGTGCTGGACAAGCTGCCTGCTCGGCTACTCTCCCCCGCTACTTGGCCCACAGAACCATGCCCTCTGCCGCTAGCGGCGTCAGATGGGAAGGATTGTTTCAGCTTGCACACCAGGGCCTGTTGATATCTATTCACTCTCATACTCCTTTCCTCTGCAGGGATGAGAGTGGAAAGGTTCTGCTTGTACCGTGGGTCCAGGAGAGTGAACACCCAGTAATCGGTGTTTGAAAAAATGCTTCTAACGCGAGGGTCACGGGATAGGCAGCCTAACATGAAGTCTGCCATGTGCGCCAGAGTCCCAACACGTAAGAATTCCCTCTCCTCACTGACCTGACTCTCCATTTCCTCCTCCTCCAAGTCCTCCTCTTCAGCCCATACACGCTCAAGAGTTAAGGACTGAGAACTGGTACCCTCTTCTGTCTCGCCGACATTCTCCTCCTCTTCCTCCTCATCCTCATCCCCCTCCTCCGATACGCGCTGAGAAACAGACCGGAGGGTGCTCTGGCTATCAAGCAACGTATCTTCCTCCACCGTCTCTTGTGACAAGCGCAAAGCATCCAACTTCATGCTGAGCAGTGAGTTTTTCAACAGGCAAAGCAGCGGGATGGTGAGGCTGATAATGGCGGCATCGCCGCTGACCATCTGTGTTGACTCCTCAAAGTTGGTCAACACCTGGCAGATATCAGACATCCACGTCCACTCCTCATTGTAGACTTGAGGAATCTGAGTGACCTGACTACCAGTTCTGGTGGAAGTTGACATCTGGCAGTCTACAATCGCTCTGCGCTGCTGGTAAACTCTGGATAACATGTTTAATGTCAAATTCCATCTCGTGGGCACGTCGCACAACAGTCGGTGAGCGGGCAGTTGTAGACGGCGCTGCTCTGCCCTGAGAGTGGCAGCATCAGTGGTGGACTTGCGGAATTGCGCACAGATGCGGCGCACCTTGGTGAGCAAATCAGACAGATTGGGGTATGTCTTGAGGAACCGCTGAACTATGAGATTGAACACGTGGGCCAGGCATGGCACATGTGTCAGTCTGCCGAGTTGCAGAGCCGCCACCAGGTTACGCCCGTTGTCACACACAACCATGCCTGGCTTGAGGTTCAGCGGTGCAAGCCACAGATTGGTCTGCGCCGTGATGCCCTGTAACAGCTCTTGGGCGGTGTGCCTTTTGTCACCTAAGCTCGCAAGTTTGAGCACCAGCTGCTGGCGCTTACTCACGGCAATGCTGCTGCGCCTAGAGCTACCGACTGAAGGCGCCGTGCCCACGGATGGTAATTCGGTGGAGGAGGGGTCGGAGGAGGAGGCATAGTATGTCTGAGAGACCGTGACCGAGGTAGGCCCCGCAATCCTCGGTGTGGGCAGTACATGAGCGGCCCCAGGGTCATTCTCGGTCCCAGCCTCCACCAAGTTAACCCAATGTGCCGTCAGTGAGATATAGTGTCCCTGCCCGGCAGCACTTGTCCACGTGTCCGTGGTTAGGTGGACCTTCTCAGAAACAGCGTTCGTCAGGGCACGGATGATGTTCTGTGACACGTGAAAAATAGTGGCGGCTGGGGACCGAATACCGAGGGGCAGCCACCGCCATGAGATTGCAAAAGGCTTCGGTCTCTACCAGCCTATAGGGCAGCATCTCCAGGCTCAGCAATTTGGAGATGTGGACGTTGAGGGCTTGGGCATGTGGGTGGGTGGAACTGTATTTCCTCTTGCGCTCCAGCGTCTGCTGTAAAGACAGCTGAACGCTGCACTGGGACACATTGGTGGACACTGTGGAGGATTGTGGAGGCGAAGGTGTGGTTTTCCGGCGGGAGGCGCTCGTGCCGGGGTCCTGGGCAGGGGGTTGACTAGCAGAGGCAGTGAGTGACACAGGGGAAGGAGCAGTGGTGGGACCCGCAGGAGGTGGTGAACGGCCTTGGTTCCATTGAGTGGGGTGTTTAGCACTCATATGCCTGCGCATGCTGGTGGTGGTTAGGCTAGTAGTGGTGGCACCCCTGCTGATCCTGGTGTGGCAGAGGTTGCACACCACAGTCCATCGGTCATCCTCACTTTCTTTAAAGAACCTCCAGAATTGCGAACATCTAGGCTTCGCCACGGGAGCTTCACTACGTGAAACAGTTGCTGCTGATGCACCAGCTCTGGCCCTGCTTCTCCCTCTGGCCACACCACTGCCTCTTCCAACCTGTTCTGGTGCAGCACTCGCCTCCGCCTCAGAAGCACTGTCTTCACTCGGCTTATCAACCCAGCTTGGGTCAATCACCTCGTCATCCTCCGATTCCTCAGTCTGCTCCCCCCTCGGACTTCCTGCCCTCACAACAACTTCACCACTGTCTGACAACCCTGTCTCCTCATCGTCCTACACCTCTTTACAAACTTCTAAGTCAACATTGTCATCATCATCATCATCACCCACAGACTGCGACAGTTGGAAAACTTGGGCATCGGGAAAGAGGTCAGCAGCAACCTGAGAAGTGGTTTGTGACTTTGGGAAGGGTCCAGAAAACAGTTCCTGAGAGTATGCCGGATCGCATTCCAAATTTTCCTGGGAGGGGGCAGACTGGGGGGAAGGAGGTTGGGGTGGAGGAGCCAGAGGAGTGCTCCCTTGGGTAACGTGGGTGGACTGCGTGGAAGACTGACTGGTGGACAAATTACTTGAAGCATTGTCCGCAATCCACGAGATCAGCTGTTCGCACTGTTGTGGTTTCAACAGTCCTCTACCACGTGTCCCTGTAAGTTGAGACATGAAGCTAGGGAGTGTAGCTCTGCGGAGTTCCCCTGCTCCCTCATCAGCAGGTACTGTCTCACCCTGCCCATGACCACGGCCTCTGCCCCCTGCAGTAATTGAATGCCCACGCTCACGCCCTCGTCCTCGACCCTTAGCCCTGGGGTTCAACATTTTCTGTATATAAGTGTATTATATAAAAAAAAATAAAATAAATGGGCCTGCTGGACTGAAACCCACAAACTTGTTCAGTCTGGTTTAATTAAGTGACATACAGAATGTGTCAACTGGACAGAAAATACGGATTGTAGTGAGTGGACAGCTGAACTGTGACACACAGAATGGTTCCACACTGCTGTATGAAATGGATTTGTATCACTGAGATATAACAATAAAAAAAAAGGGTTATATATGGCGATAGCTGCACTACTAGTGCCAGCCAGCCAAGCCAGGAGACAAAAAAAAAAAATTCTTGTAGCCCTTAGAAGGGCTGTTGGGTTCTTGGGAGATCACTCCTGCCTAACAAAGAACTAAATGCAGGCCCTAACACTCTCCCTGAAACGCAGCAGCTCTATCCCTAGCGACATCCAGACAGCATCTGAGCCGAGCACCGCGGGCAGTCACTAGTATATTCCAGGGTCACCTGATCAGGCCAGCCAACCCCTGCTATCGACATGTAAGGGCCCCACGTGATGCTGGGTGTACCGCAGAGTCTCCTGGCTTGTGATTGGCTGAGTTTATAGGCGCCAAAAATGCACAATGCGGAAGTTGCCATTTCCTCGAGCATGGCGAGATACTCGTCCGAGCAGCGAGCACTTACGAGTACCGTAATACTCGAACGAGCACCAAGCACGGACGAGTATGCTCGCTCATCTCTAATGTACACATAATGATCTATGCTTACTTCATGCTTGATGTTATTATATTAGCATCAATAAAAGATGGATTCTTGTGCATTATGGAGCAGCTAGAGGTGGAGAAGCAGGCTACTGTATAATCTGATGAATCTCTCACCAGGCATGCTAAAAGATTCCATCCTGTCACTTACAGCTTCTCTCACAGGAGCACGCTGAGGGAGCAGGACAATACAAAAAAATAATGCAGACGTCAACAGAGGCGGCAGATGTACAGTTTGTGCCCAGAGGTTGGATAACCTCTTTAACCCTTTACAAGATGTTACCTTCTCCTCTAGCAGGTTAATCAACAAGCAGCTGTTTACTTTGACTTAGCTGGGATGTACAATTCACTGAGAAATCATGGTAAATGGTTGAAAAAAATAATATTCAGTAAGTAAAGTTCAAGCACTTGGTTAGAGATGAGGGTAATTTTTAGGGTATGTTCACATCTGGGGCATGCCTGATCTGGCAGCTTGATCCAGCACAAAGGCTGTCCGTCGTCCAGACAAAAAATGTTGCATACAGAAAACCGGACCCTCATTATAGATCACTGCCAGAACCCATTATAGTCAATGGACAGATATGCTACCATAGATGAGAACATACCCTTACCTGGCCTGCATTTTGCTGCCCATTAGAGTGCAATGGCATATTAATTCACTGTGTTGGATTTCCGCTTTTGCTTTTACCAAATTTCTGAGAATAACAGATTCATTCATTCTCTAATTCTTTTCCACTGACCAGCAAATCAGCTAGCTAATTGACAAAATGGTGAAACAGGTGAATTGACTGCAGAACACTATACTGATTTAAATTACTACTTACATGTCATTCCAATTTCAAAGATGAGGGAATCATTGGGAAGTTTCACGCCATTAAATTCTAGCTTGGTCCCATTAGCTGCCATCAGATCATCTGTCTTATCATCATTGAAGATCCCTGTGAGGTTTTTGATTTACATTGTCATTACATAAAAATATTCATATTTCATTTTAACGCATATGTTTATAGTGGGGAAAAAATTAAGTGGTTAATGAACATGAATTGTGCTAATTGCACTTAATGGGGTTATCCCATGATTAATATAAAACATGAAAATCATACATACTACGTATAGTATATGACAATCTCTTTTTTTTTTTTTACAAAGCTAGAACCAGATACGAACCAGTCATACTAAAGAATTTGAACTCCAAAAACAACTGGCAAATGTTCCCTCAGTTATTGGGGACCTAGTAAGAATCCTTTAGTAACAGTAGCTTCAAATTGCAGTGTACATACGTAGCAGATCAATGATATATAAATACAGTCTAGCAGTTGAAGAACTGGAAGGAGACTGGATCTTACCCAGGAGGCCTTCTGTTTTATTCTTGTAGGAAATATCTAAAGTTGTGGTAAAGCTCAGAGCTCCCTGATCAGCGGAAACTGTAACTGATATCCCACCATCGAATGAGGCTTGTATTTCATCTTTTTCTGTCTTCTCCAATGTGATTAGTGTTACATAGGTAGAGTTGTCTTGAAAGAGTTAAATTAGAATATATTAACCAGGTATATTCACACAAAACAGGAATTACTTACAAAATGTACAATATTCCTATCGACATTCATCATGGTACATGTAACTGTCTTTCAGTTAAATCTTGCTTCTAAAGATATAGTGAAGCAAGGCATCGGTTGTCCTGAGTCTAGCTATCTAAAATCTTGAATCATGTTTTATTCAAATCAACAGATGTTTACAATGGGGGAAATTTATCATTAGGAAAATATTTGAAGTCAGTTTTGCTTCAGTCTGTGTTGGAGAACTTTCTGCCACATTTATCAAACGTCACAGGTTGTTTGATAAATTTGGCTTGTCCTTAAACCTAACACTTCTGTCTAGGGAAGCTACTCCACTTTTCCTACTCCACCCTCCTCCTGGAGTGAGATTGCGACTATTTTGCGACTTTTTTTAAAAAGTCGCAATGATAAATCTGGAGTGAAACTCATTAACATGGCTAACCACACCCACTTTTCCACCCATATTACAAACTGGAGTGAGTGGTGTACACATGCAAAAAGTCGCAAAAAAGTCGCAAAAGCCCTATCGTGCGACTTTTTGAAGACAGAATTCTGGAGTGAAGGTGTGATAAATCAGGGCCAATATGTTTACTGAAAGACAAAACATTTTGGGTTTTTTTGTATTAATTTTGTATTATCATTTTAATTATTTGGTCAACAAAATTGAAAGTCACATATTTAAATAATGTTCAAATAACATGTAATATGAAATGTTATCTTACCTGGTAAAGTAAATTCAGTGCCATTGAGTTTCACAATAGTTGAATTGCTTCCCTCAAGTATCCACTCAATCTGTATGACGAGACCAGTTACGACAATGTTGTAAATTCAGTCATTGTGATACAATTAGATTGCCTTAAGTCCACTATTTGTAGCATATATCATGTGAACACAGTATAGGTGGATGCATATAGGGGGACATTTATCAAATCTGTTATGTCAGTTGTTGTAACAACGTTGCAAGTGATGTCGTGTGTGACATTTTTTGTAAAATTTTGCAACTTTTGGTGAGCTGCACCGTTCCGTGGAACTTTCAGAAGTGGAGTGAGAAGTTGGTCAGGCTTTGCCAGTAGATTACATTTAAGAAATGTGACTTTAAAATGTCTCAAACTCCACGCCAGGTAATCCCCAGGCAAATTTTCACAAAAATATGCCAGAAACATTGCACTTGTGCCTAATTTATAAAAACCGTGTGACATGTTAATAAATTAGGCACGGGCGAGCACAGCAACTCGAATTTTAAAACTATTTTAAAACACAACTACAATGATAAATTTCCCCCACAAACTTTACCGTTGTCCCATTTTGAATTATGGCGGCCAGTCCCACAAAGTTGGTTGCCTGCGTGTCATTGCCAGCCCTAGCAGTACGCCCTTGAAGCCTGAAGATAACCGTGCCATTCTCATCTTTAACATTGGTCAAAATGAACTCTCCCAAGCCATTAAAAGTATATTTTACTCCATCTAATGTGCTGATGTGGGGGTCACCAAAAAGAAAGCCTAAAATAGAACAATATGTATTGAGTTTAACTGTTTGAAAAGGTTTAAAAAAACATCAAATTAAAACTAGGGAGTCTCAAGCTGCTTATGCTTACCAAAACTTGGTGGAATATATCCAAAGCAGAAATCAGAAGGTCTTCTCTGTTGGTACAAGGAACATAGAGATGAAGAGCCGGAGTACCTGCAGCAGTTATTGTAAGGATCAACTTCATGTTCTGTAGGGACAAGATAAATGTAAAATGATGGTAACGTTTTCCACTGAGACGGCAAGCGAAAAACTAAACCAGATGATCTGCCAAAAACCTAGAACCGTATTAAACTGCATATCATCAATGAGTATCATACAATTATTACCTTTATATTGATTCCGTTGTATCTGTAACTGTGGTAGAAAGTAGTTGTAATAATAGAAATTGTAGTAGTAGTAAGGGTCCCACCATCTCAACCAACTGTTCTCATATTGCCATGGGGTTGGTGTGTATCTTTCTTTCTCTCCATAGGACAAACTTCCCCAGTAATTGTAGTAACATCGTGTGCCTCCTCCATACCACGATGAAGATGCAGTCTGAAAACTGTAGGATGGACTATACCAATCTGGAGGAGCAGATTGAAATACAATATTTTAATATTATAATAATTTCTTCCAAATCACTATGTTGGGGAAAAATGTTGTAAGAACTCAACATTGTGCCATTCCTCTATTACTCATTCTGGAAATACATAACTAAATTGACAACTGATGTGATGATTTTTCTTGTCAATAAGGTAATGTATCTGACACTGATTGTTAGCACAGTGTCATAGTGTGTAGGGGCGAACCTCATTGATAGGGGGAATTGTTAAATTCAGTCATTAATTTACCTATATATAACAGTATTGTTCCGTGAGCAATAACAGAGGAACAGCACAACAACTAATAATATGAGAATGCAGGTATTATCTATAACACACATATTAGTACAGCTGGCAGAAATTTTTTAATTAAATGCTGCTTTATTATAACCATATTTAACACATAATTCAAGCCATTTTTCTCACTTTATTAAAATGCTTATGCAAGCTTTCAAAATGAAATGCAAACTTACATAAACTTTTAATGGATGAACAAAGATTTCATGGAAACATAAAATATTTAATGGAGTTGTCTCACTTTGGCAAATGGCATTTATTATGTAGAGAAAGTTAATACAAAGCACTTACTAATATATTGTTATTATCCATATTGCTTCCTTTGCTGGTTTGATTAATTTTTCCATCACATTACATTGGTCGTTTCTATGGTTATGACCACCATGCCATCCAGCAGCAGTGGCCGTGCTTGCACACTATGGGAAATACCACTAGCCTATGTGCTCACACAAGTTCTCGGCACCACTGTTGGATTACACGTAGAGATGAGTGAATCTATTCACCGCTTCGTAGATTCAATACGAATCTTGGAAATTTTCCGCTGTGAAGCGAATCCGGATTTTTTGAGATTTACTTAGATTCGAAAATGTTCTTGAAGCTTTCTACGCATTCACTACGTACTTGTCCAATAAATTGTACGCTAATGTTATGTATGAGTTACTTCATACGCTCATGGGTACGAATTCAGTTAATTAGCAAACTTTTACTGTTCATTATTCGTGCGGCAAAAATCCCGGGAAGAGAGCAGTTTCCTGACCTAGTGGGAAGGGCTTGCTGTGATTGGCTCAGGCTCGGTAAGCCAGTGACACATCAGTTGTGCTGCGACTGCTGAGATGAGCAGAAGCACTGTCTGTGAAGTTCTGAGAGACAGAGAACTGTTTTGTTAAAATTGGGGTGTAATTGTTCTAGGATTCCATAATACACATATCAGGGATACTGCAGGGCCAGGGCAGGGCTAGTAATTAATCAGGCAGGGAGAGAGATAGGGAGAGAGACAAAGACAAGCTGC
Organism: Rhinella marina; assembly: GCA_900303285.1. Classification (NCBI taxonomy): domain Eukaryota; kingdom Metazoa; phylum Chordata; class Amphibia; order Anura; family Bufonidae; genus Rhinella; species Rhinella marina. The sequence goes on from ONZH01012326.1 coordinate 44,312, forward strand.
AGAGAGACAGAGACAAGGCAAGTGAAAAATGTCTGGCATGGAAAAGCAAAGGGGTTCCAGCCAGACCTCGAGCTCCAAAAAAAAGGAGAAGGTGGCACAGAACAGCAGTGCCAAAGGACCTGTAGCCGGAGCTTCTACTTGTAGAATACGTAATAGTTGGCCACTGTTCCACCAGGCTAACCCACCAAGGCGCAAAATTGTAGTGGAGGAGAAAGTGGATGAGGTAGTGGAGTGGATGGCACACTCATCTCAATCACAGCCGGATGATCTGCTGTCATCTGCTGATACAGTATCATGTAGCCAGGGGTCAGACTCGTAGCTTTCCTCCTGCTCCACCATTCCGCTCCAGGTAAGCCTGTCATTTTTGTACGCAATTTGTGCGCTCATGCGTACGTGTTCACATAAGTTGCGTACCTTTAACAACTGTAAGTTCGTTATTAGTGCGCGAATGTTTGCAAAACACCACATAATAACGTATGATTTGTACACAGCCTGCCGAATAGATTCTTATGAGGTACAAATCTTCTGAAAAGTTCGACGAACATTCGGCAGAGCAAATTTTGGATGATTCGCTCATCTCTAATTACAAGGTGGTCATAACTATGGAAATGAGCAGTATATAATGTGATGAGAAAAATCAAGCCAGCAAAGGAAGAAATATGGATAACAATACATTAGAAAGTGGCTTGTATTAACTTCCTCTACTTAATAAATGCTATTTGCTGAAGTAAAACAACCCTTTTAAGGAAGCAAGAAAATGGTATAGACATGAATATATGTAAAATATAAAGTATTTTATTATATAGAGACTGACCTGTATATTTCTGTTGAAAGCCATAAGAGCTTAGACGACTTGCCGGTGTAAAAGAAGAATCAAATACAGCCTGCCAATATGAGCAAGGGCATGGACGTGCGTAATACATCCAGTATGATGGTACATTAATGTCTGCATAGTACCAATTCAAACATTTCTGCCTGTAATTCTGTGTGGTGGCTGTGTTCATTTCCAGACGATAAGCCCAATAGCCTTTTTTATCTGCCATAAGAAAAGCAAAGAAATTATTATTATTTTTTTTTATCAAACTGGTGTAAAGTAGAACTGAATTAGCTGTCCATAGCAATAAATCAGATTCCACCTTTAATTTTTCACAGCTCATCTGAAAAATAAAAGGTGGAATCTGATTGGTTGCTATGGGCAACTAAGCCAGTTCTACTTTATACCAGTTTGATAAATCACCCCATAAATGTCTGTCGATATAAAGCTACTGTAGGCTTTGTGATACTTTGTGATCCGATACTGTAAAGCAATTTTTAAAGCCTCATGGACATGGCAATTCCGTGTGCTGTCTGGTCCGCTACTTGGGCCCATATTGGACCCTGTATGACGCTATATGGGACTTCTGCAAAAAACGACCTGTCCACACTTCTGTAATGTCATCAAGTCTGAGAGATTAACTTTCTTTAGGCCCCTTTCACACGAGCGTCGCGGATTAGGTCCGGATGCATTCCGGAAAATCCGCACGCATCCGCACGCGATCGCAGTCAGTTTTGACTGCGATTGCGTACGTTCGTTCAGTTTTTTCCGCGTGGGTGCAAAGTGTTTTAATTCGTTTTTCACGCGCGTGAAAAAAAACTGAATGTTTACAAACAACATCTCTTAGCAACCATCAGTGAATCACGCATTGCATCCGTGAAAAACGCAGAATATAGAACTTGCTGCGATTTTCACGCAACTGCGAACTGATGCGTGAAAAAATTCGCCCATGTGAAAAGCCCCATTGAAATGAATGGTTCCGGATTCAGTGCGGGTGCAATGCGTTCGCATCACGCATTGCACCCGCACGGAAATCTCGCCCGTGTGAAAGGGGCCTTAAGAATCTGCTCTGCTGCTCAATAAATGCCAGTTATTGACCCTTCTTTCTGAAGTGCTTAATTGCTGGTTTGTCTTCTGATTCTCTGATCTAAATAATTACTCCTCTGAATTAATTCCTGCTGTCCTGACCTGGATTTGACCCTTGACTGTCTGACTTCCCATTAGCCTGCTGTTCTGACACTTGTAGTCCTTCCTAGTTATTAACTCTGCCCCACAGTAAACTCCTTTACTAGAATCAACTCTGCTGCCTGGTGCCCCCTGCAGTTTGGTGCCCCTGGCAACTTCCCCCAGTGACAACGCTACACCACTGGTACTGTCTGCAACAATGTGAAGTTACAAAACAGTGTTGAGCGATTCAGTCTAGTGAAAAGATGTGACATAAGAAAGAGTTAAAATGAATTAACACATTGCAGTCATTGCAACCAAAGGGTCCACATATAGAATTTAATATTAATCAGATCTAAATGGATATAATGTACCTGTATGTTTTTATGGGGGTTATTATATTTTGGAATTTTTATATATATATTTTATTGGTACTTTTCACATATAATATAGTGACACTGTATATGTTTTTTTATTATCAGAGATGAGGGGGGCTGTGAGATGTGGATTGGCACCACGTGACCAACAGCGGAGGACGAAAATGTCTCCCCTCCTTTTTTTTTCTTCTTATTCTTTTTTTTTTATCAGGGCTGTGGAAGGTCACTGCGGTATGTAACCCCAGGTATGAAAAACAGAATGTCAGAGCATATGGAGAAATAGCTGAGAAATAGCGTTTTTTACTCTGTTGTGTTGGCTTTGAGGAGTTGAGTTGCCATGGAGACATGACACTTAGCACCTCATTGGCCATTAGCTGACATGTAACTACAGAGGAAGGGGCTGTGAGAAGACCGCGAGATGTGATATGCCCTTAGAAAATAGCAAGTGTATGACTCCTGTTGTGAGTAAAGCTAAGTGACGATGATGTCATAGAACTTGCGCAGAGGGAGGCAGGACATGGCTGCTCTGAATAAAGCAGAAATTATCTAATGAAGCATGTGCACTGGGAGATAAGAAATGCAGTGGGGGGTGGATGCGGCCATTTTAGAGCCACTTGACCCATTCTCTGCTACTATTGATGCCACATGGAATCTGAGAAGTGAACGGTTGTGGTTCAATCCACATCATGAATATGGATAGGTGCCTACACAGGTGTGCAGGATTGCATTATGGACTGAGAAAGGCTTGTAGAAAGCCGAAACGTTGTCTTTTGATGTATTGATGGGTATGGAATAAAAGACAAAAAGGGGAATATGCTGGCTACATACTTTTTTTTTTGCAGATTGAGTTGAGATGTGCCTGTCCACTATAAGTCATGCATCATGGAATAAGTATTGGACGTTGATGCTGTATTCAAGTGCTATTCAATCTAGCGGTCTGTCAGAAACTTTCTGTAGGTTGGCCAAGGTGACCAAATTCTATGGAATCTAGCATGAATCCTCTAGTCTGTAGAGGTAGCCCCTGTGGTATAATAGAAGATTTTGGTGTTGGAAGATTTTTTTTTCTTATAGATTATCATAGAATCCATGTGAAAAAACATCCATGTATCTCAAAAGATTCCTTGGAAAAAGAGGCAGCATATTACTAGCTTAACAGGAGATAGGAAATTTATAAAATTATTTATAGTGAAAGAAATGGAGAGTACTCACTTGTATTTCGTCCTACATATTGATCTGGAGTATATCTCTTCACGATACTAGCAGAAGAGTCAGTTTGTGGGTCGTTATATGAAGGGAAATTACTAGAAGTAGGATACATTGTGGGTTCTCCACTAAAGTCAAAAAGACGGGAAACAACAGTTATAGACAATGTGGTGTACCCATTATTATAACACTACATTGTAACTGTACTACATCAAAACTGGCGTAAAGGAAAACTGGCTTAGACTAGTTTCACAGTAGTGCTAAACCAGAACAGCCTGCCGGAATTTATCGTATCCGGCATTGTCGGATATTACCTTTGTCTGCCAGTGCCTACTGACTATATTGGGATCTAGCAGGGATCCGGCCTGTTTCCGGCATTAGTGCTGGGGTTAGGCCAGGCAAAAACTGCTGCTTGCAGCAATATTTGTCTGACCGAATGTCACCACTAATGCCAGAAACAGGACAGATTACAGCCAATGGGGCCTGGCGGTGCTCCAGCCCCTCCCGTCTATGTTGAATGCCGTGAACTCCAGTAGGCTGTTCCTCTGTTAGAACAGCCTGCTGAATCATTTTAGCTCTGGAGTGAAACTAGCCTTAGTTGCCTATAGCCAAGCCCGGACTGGGACAGAAATTCAGCCCTGGCATTTAAAAGCCTACAGGGCCACCTCAAGATAACTGCTTCACAGAAATGCACATTGGCCTTGGCACCATCCAGTAGAAGAGGGGATTCATGGGAATATTTCTTAGCTCTTTGTGTATTTCTGGTTATCTTTCTAGCCATAGGCTCCCGTGGCCCTCAGTGAAATGCCTGCTGCCTGGCGCCCCCTGCAATTTGGCACCTGGGGAAACCACACCCCTGGCCCCCACCCCACGCTATGCCACTGCTTGCAAGGACCCAGGGCTGTATAACAGTGAGTGGATGGGGATATGCAAACCCAGAGACAAGAGGAGGGGAGAGCAGAGTTGAAGGGAATACCCACATGGTTGAAAATCAGGTATAAGGGTTGCTGTATGCATATAAAATGCAGTGCACATTTAATAAACATTCATTGGAGTCATTGGAAGAAAAACTGCACTATACTTTAAAGCTAAAAAAAAAAGCTTGAAGCAATATACCTAAAGTAGCCCATCTTTGGTAAGTAATAACTAGGAAGTGAGTAATATCTCCAATTCATTCCTCCATCTGCAAATCGCATTAGGCAAAAAGAAAAGATGCCATCTGTGACTAACACAGCTTGGTAGGTGTTTGTCTGAAATAAAAATGTTACAGTTATGTATTTTGTAGTCCACAAACCATGAAAAAAATGGATACCACCAGTATGCATGCCACATTTTCAGAATGAAATTGCCTGTTTTTGTCTGCAAAACACATATGAATGGGGCCACATGCGATCTGGAAAAAACGCAGATCAGATGCGTATCCAAAATAAGGTTGTGTGCAGGAGGCCTTAGTGAAATGCTATAATATTAAATCTAATACTACAGTACCTAGTAATGTGTATAACCAATGAATCTCAGTTTTGGATGAGTATTTATAGGAGTCCACATACAGTAATGATATTAAAAACTAAGGGGGTTATTTATCAAAACAGATAATCAGTTTCGTGGCTTACAAAAGTTGCAAGTCATAGCAACTGTGACATTTTTTGCTCCATTTGGTTAATAGTGAGATGAGACCTGGATTATGTGAAAATTTTACAAAAGTTGCAAAAAAGTTGCAAACCACGCCAGACAACCCTCTGGTCTACTTTTACACCTGAAGGTGTAAACTATATTGCACTCACACCACATATACATTTCATTTCATGAATTTGTTCCAGGTACACAGAGCAAAGCCATACTTAAAACTGACACAAAAACCTCAAATGATAAATGACTATCTTAGTCTTAAAAAAATACACCAGGGGTCTGCCTGGCGTAGGATGAAACTTTTCTGTGACATTTCAAGTGTTGCAGACAATAAATGTGCCATAATCGAAGTCTAATCTCACTTTTTTGCCTTAAACATAGATCACATTGAAACCTAATGTGTCTCCAAAACATTGTAAAAATATCGCAATTGCCCTCCAAAATGTGGAAAATATCAGTGTGCAAATTTTTGGTAACAGGACTTGCCACTGTCTTTTTCAGCATAGAAAGAATAGACTCTCTACAAGTCTCTGTGTACAAGTGATTACTCACTAGGGATCATGTACTGTATGTATATTTCCAAGTTTGAAACATAAGTTTTATTTAGTAATAAAAAAAAAAAAAAATGAATAAAGTACAATGGCAACAGAAGAATAAATTGCGCTCAAGGTGAATATTTCATTCATTACACAAGAATCTTTTCCTCCAAATTTCTACTTGTTAGAAAATAACAAATGAGAAATGGTGTTTTCTGTCATTAAAATCTAAATCTGATGAATTGGGGCATGGAAATGTTGCAGCTGTGCAGCTGTGATGTGATACGGAATGGGAGAAGAGAGGGGGAGGGGAGAGACAAACAGGGAGACACAGGAGGAAGAATGGAGGAAAGGGGGATCTGTGCAGGTGGAGAAGACCGCCATCTAGATGAAGCCGTAGTAGATATGGACATCACGTACTGTATATAAGAGCCTACAGTATGTCTTAGGACCTCTCATGCATACTGTAGTTCCATATAGTCAGCCATCCTCAGAGCACGCTATACAGTATATTCCCATGATTAGCCCTCTCAGTGATGTATTATACAGTAGCTCCGCTTTCCGATTTGTAAAAGCAGAATACTGTATGCTGAGAAATTTGCAGGCATGATTCATTATCCCCATGCATGGGCATAGCTATAGGGGGTGCAGATTTAACCGTCGCTACCGGGCCCAGGAGCCTGAGGGGGCCCAAAGACCCTTGTGCCGCATAAGAAGACACTGAGGGAAGGGGGGCCCAAGATGAACTCTTGCACCAGGGCCCATGAGCCTTTAGCTACGCCCCTGCCCCCATGCATCTGCCTTGCTCAGCTGCAGATTTGCTCCAGTGTGCTGTGACATTCGTCCTTGGCCCCCAGCTGCCCTGGCACTACCGCATTCCACCTGACAGCCAGCATCAGTGCTGGTGATGGCAGATGGCACTCAGCGGTAATGTTTGACAAATTTCGAGGAAAAGATTGTTGTGTAATGAATTAAATACAATATTCACCTTGAACGCAGTTTATTCTTCTGTTACCATTGTCCGTTTTGGACAGATACGGTCCCCACTGAAAAAAAGACATTAAAAAGTGGATCAATTTATCATATTTAATATATATAATAATCGGACAGACCATCAATTTGAATTGATTTCTTGATACTGTCATATACAGTTCAATTGATGTGGGACAATTTTTGAGAGAACCTACACTCCCTTACTCTGATGAACGATATAAATATAAGTTTCTCCTGTTTTGATGAACTATATATATTCAATTTCCATATATATATATATATATATATATATATATATATATATATACACACATTTTTTATACTGTAGCTGCTAACAACAGCACTTTTTTGATAAATTAAGAATAAATTAATATTGTGTTATATATTTATCTATTGTTTTTATTTCCAAATGAATTAAGGAGGAGAGTGCCTACCAAATAATACTAATTATCAGAGCTGGTGAGCCACTGTTACTTTTGAGAAACCTACAGTATTAGTATTGGATGTTAGGCTATATAATGCAGGGAATAGAAATGACTTTCACAGGCTATACAGTATACTGTACAGTACCTGCAGAAGTATCCGCCAAGCAGCAACTGGTTAATTCCATTATGAAGCAAAGCTCCTGTACTGTATAATGATATGTACAGTAGAAGGATGAGCATTATAATCTGGTTCATCAGGCTCTAAATTTAAGGGATAGACATGATAATGTATATTATACCGCGTTACGGCATCTGTTGTATTAAACTGTACTGGAAAAAAATCAGTGAAGTAAAATTCCAATCAACCGACAGTATAGAACACAATGCACATGGTTATGAAATGTACAGTATCTAGTACCAATCAAGGCTGCAGAGATTTTTCTTAGTAGTTTTGAAACATACAGTACATATGGTATATGTATGAATGGTTTTGACACCTACAAATTGTTCTACTTGTTCTCCCCTTTTTTTTTTTAACTTTGAGAAATTCACAATGTGCCAATGTACAACCCTTTGTATTAATATTTTATACGTAGTTTTACACCACACCCTACAACACTACTAATATTGAGCAATAAAATGCATTTCCAAAGAATAAATATGAGTAATAAATAAATATGAGTATTTATTCTTTGGAAATGCAAGTATATTAGTAGTGTTGTAGGGTGGGGTGTAAAACTAAGTATTAAATGTTAATACAAAGGGTTATATATTGGCACATTGAGCAATAAAATGCATTTCCAAAGAATAAATATGAGTAATGCCGATAATTTAGTGGGATATAGTAGTTAAGTAGTTTTACACCCCACCCTACAACACTACTAATTTTGAGCAATAAAATGCATTTCCAAAGAAATGCAATTGTATCATCTTGTGATTACAATGCCCTTTACATGAGGGTTTCCACACGTTGTATGATTAAGGCCTCTTTCACACGACAGTATTTTTTGCGGGTTCCGATCTGCATTTTTTGCTGATAAAATGCGAACCGATTCATTTCTATGGGTCCGGAAAAAATACTGATAGCACACTGTGTTGTCCACATCCATATGTCCGTTCCGTAGCCCGCAAAAAAAAATAGAACATGTCCTATTCTTTTCCTTTTGGTGGACAAGGCTAGGCATTGTGACAATGGATCCGCAAAAAACACGGATGCCATACGGACGTTATCCGTTTTTTTGCAGATCCGCAATTTGCGGACCGCAAAACACAACGTTCGTGTGAAATTAGCCTTAGGTGTTAGTTTTCCAGGGAGTGTTATATCCTAGTGTAAATGTTTCCTTTTTTTATTTTATCTGCTCTTCTAATGTGCCAGTTTATAGTATTGTCAGTAAAGATTATTTTGGCTGGCAATATGGTAAGAATCGTGCCGCAAGCTGTGGTTCTCTTGTAGACAAAAGAGATGGAAACTTTTAGCAAGATGATTGCTTTGTAAAGGTGATGCAACAACTATTGTGAATTAAAAATCAGTTACATTTTTTGGGCGATTTTATGGCATATTGCTGTGTGGGGTTTTTTTTAAGGCAAAAAATGTCAGCTGAGGACATGGCATGGAAGGCTATGGTTAATATTACCATATTTTTCAAGGCTAAAAGACGCTCCTGACTATAGAACGCACCTAGGTTTTAGAAAACAGAAAATAGGAAAAAATATTAAATACGAACTAAAAAATCTCTGACGGTTTAAAAGAAGTGTAGAGGTTATATTCACACTGCTGTTGACTTTTCTGCTGTTCTGACTTTCACTTAATTGACCTGAATGTTAAAATACAAGTGAATAGTCTCTTCTGTCAGATTTGCAGACTGCATAGAGTACGTCATAGAGCAGGGGGATAAAATACTGTACAGCAGCTGCAATGCAGAAGTGCTCTTCACACAATGTTTTTTTCAGTGCGTTTGTATAATCTCTGTAACTACTACAGTAATTATTAGGTGTGTACAAGTATCACACAATGCTTTTGAGAGCTGGTGTGAGCCCTGACTGTCACCCTGAAATGGAACAGGAGATATCGCTTTTACTACGGGTCTATAGTGTTAAATGTCTGTCACTGCATTTCTGGATATACTGAAAACCACATGTGGTAACAGAAGGTTTGCAACCAGCAGTGGGCATGTTCTCTTCATCTTGGGTCCTTCACAAGCTGCCCCCTCCTCTCACACCAGTAAGTGACCCCCTGTAGGGAAAGCAGTAACAGCTGAAGCTACGGCTCAGTGGTCAACAGTGTCAGTGTCACTGGTACTCTAGCCTGGAGATAGGGATCTAGTAACCCAGATGTGATCTGTCAAAGCTATGAAGGTAGACAGGGGGGAAATGGTTAATAGGTGTTATGACAGGAGGCAAGGGGTAGCTCCAGAATATCCAGGGTAAAAAAAAATAAAAAAAATTGAGCAGCATTCCTGCTCACCAAAAAAATTGGACTGCCATCTTCTTTTCTAGACAATCCTTTTATACCAGGAGGTGTGTTTTCATTGGTTAAATAAGTCACATGTCCTCCCCTGGCCAATCACAGTAAAAACTAGGTGGTTAATTGTTGATGACAGCTTGTCAAAACTAAAGTGTCATATCTGTGAATAAGGCAATTAACCTTATTATTCATAGAATACAACATAGTCAGCCAATCAGTGAGAAGTTCCCACGGTCATGAGAGACAATCAGAGGAAAGTTCCCACACTAATAAGGTTAATTGCTCTATTCACAAATATGACACTTTAGTTTTGACAAGCTGTCATCGACAATTAACCACCTAGTTTTTACTGTGATTGGCCAGGGGAGGACATGTGACTTATTGAACCAATGGAAACACCTCCTGGTATAAAAGGATTGTCCAGAAAAGAAGATGGCAGTCCAATTTTGTTGGTGAGCAGGAATGCTGCTCAATTTTTTAAATATTTTTTTTACACTGGGTATTCTGGAGCTACCCCTTGCCTCGTGTCATAACACCTATTAACCCTTTCCTCCCCTGTCTCCGTTCATAGCTTTGCCATATCACATCTGGGTTACTAGATCCCTATCTCCAGGCTAGAGTATCAGTGACACTGACACTGTTGACCACTGAGCCGTAGCTTCAGCTGTTTCTGCTTTCCCTACAGGGGGTCACTTACTGGTGTGGGAGGCGGGGGCAGCTTGTGAAGGACTTACTGGTTTGAGAGGAGGGGGCAGCATGTGAAGGACCCAAGATGAAGAGAACATGCCCACTGCTGCTTGCAAACCTTCTGTTACCACATGTGGTTTAGGCCCCATTCACACTTCCATAAAATGTGTCCGCATCAGTTCTGCAATTTTGCGGAACGGGTGCGGACCCATTCATTTTCAATGGGGCGCAAAAGATGCACTTCCGTTCTGCGGCCCCGTAAAAAAATAGAACATGTCCTATTCTTGTCCAAATACATGGACAAGAAAAGACATTTCTATTATAGAGCCGGCCATGTGCGGTCCGCAAATTGCGGAACACACATGGCCGGTGTCCGTGTTTTGCGGGTCACACACGGATATGTGAATGTAGCCTTACAGTATATCCAGAAATGCAGTGACAGCCATTTAACCCTATAGACCTGTAGTAAAAGCGATATCTCCTGTTCCATTTCAGGGTGACAGTCGGGGCTCACACCAGCTCTCAAAAGCATTGTGTGATACTTGTTAACACCTAATAATTAGTTACAGAGATTATACAAACTCACTGAAAAAACATTGTGTGAAGAGCACTTCTGCATTGCAGCTGCTGTATTTTATCTCCCTGCTCTATGACGTACTGTATGCAGTCTGCATATCTGACAGAAGAGACTATTCACTTGTATTCACTTTTTAACATTGAGGTCAATTATGATGGATATATAGTTTGTATCCATTATAAGTGAAAGTGAGAACAGCAGACAAATCAACAGCAGTGTGAACATAACCTCTACATTTCTTTTAAACCATCAGAAATTTTTTAGTTCATATTTAATATGGTAATATTAACCATAGCCTTCCATGCCACTTCCTCAGCTGACATTTTTGCCTTAAAAAACAAACAAACAGCAATATGCCATAAAATCGCCCAAAAAATGTAACTGATTTTTAATTCACAATAGTTGTTGCATCACCTATACAAAGCAATCATCTTGCTAAAAGTTTCCATCGCTTTTGTCTACAAGAGAACCACAGCTTGCGGCACGATTCCTACCATATTGCCAGCCAAAATAATCTTTACTGACAGTACTATAAACTGGCACATTAGAAGAACAGATAAAATAAAAAAAGGAAACATTTACACTAGGATATAACACTCCCTGGAAAACCAACACCTAAATCATACAACGTGTGGAAACCCTCATGTAAAGGGCATTGTAATCACAAGATGATAATTGACCACCATCATGACCAGACAATTCTTGATTTTTGTACATGAGGCTCTTTAAAACAACTTTTTTTTGTTTGGTTATTCAAATCATTTTTTGTGGGGGGGTTTTTATACCCAGGAAAATGAAGGAAATTGTAGTAGCACAAAGTACTGTTCAAATTACAGTACAATTTAAAATAATACATTTTTAAATTGTTTTCCCTGATTGACATTACGTCCAGAGTATGTATCCTAACACCATGGTTCTGGAGCCGCAGCTACAGTAGTAAAAACAAGGTGAGCTGAGAGAAGCAGCCTATTCCTTAAGCATGTGTACGCCTGTTCCTACAGAGATGATTTCACTTTGACTGCTCATGAAAGCTGAAAATTATAGGATATATTTTCACTGATAACACTGCTTTAATTGGGTTGTCCCTTCACATAGCAGTTTTACAAGATTAGGCTACAGTAGGTTCACATATAGTGGAGGCTCCTGCAGAAACCTTCATCGCAGGGATGAGCAAAATAAAAAAACTAAAAAACATGACTGCATGAGCTGTATTTCTTTGGAAATGCATTTTATTGCTCAATATTAGTAGTGTTGTAGGGTGGGGTGTAAAACTAGTTAACTGTAAAATAAATGCCCCCCATTTCCCACATTCTCCATCCATTGTTCTCCATCGCAACTAATAACAAAGGGCCCAGTGAACAGTGTCTTTGTGTGGGGTGGGGCGCTGTGCCTCCTGCTGTTTATTTGTTATTAGTTGCGATGGAGAACAATGGATGGAGATTGTGGGGGATGGGGGCATTCAGTTTACAGAACCTGGCACAGTAGTGTTGTAGGGTGTGGTGTAAAACTACATATAAAATATTAATACAAAGGGTTATATATTGGCACATTGTGAATTCCCCAAAGTAAAATAAAAAAAAGGGAGAACAAGTAGAACAATGTGTAGGTGTCAAAACCATACATACATATACCATATGTACTATATGTTTCAAAACTACTAAGAAAAATCTCTGCAGCCTTGGTTGGTACATTTCATAACCATGTGCATTGTGTTCTATACTGTCGGTTGATTGGAATTTTACTTCACTGATTTTTTTCCAGTACAGTATAATACAACAGATGCCGTAACGCGGTATAATATACATTATCATGTCTATCCCTTAAATTTAGAGCCTGATGAACCAGATTATAATGCTCATCCTTCTACTGTACATATCATTATACAGTACAGGAGCTGTGCTTCATAATGGGATTAACCAGTTGCTGCTTGGCGGATACTTCTGCAGGTACTGTACAGTATACTGTATAGCCTGTGAAAGTCATTTCTATTCCCTGCATTATATAGCCTAACATCCAATACTAATACTGTAGGTTTCTCAAAAGTAACAGTAGCTCACCAGCTCTGATAATTAGTATTATTTGGTAGGCACTCTCCTCCTTAATTTATTTGGAAATAAAAACAATAGTAAAATAACACAATGTAAATTTATTCTTAATTTATCAAAAAAGTGCTGTTGTTAGCAGCTACAGTATTAAAAAATGTATATATATATATATATATATATATATATATATATATATATATATAAAATTGAATATATATATTTAATCAAAATAGGAGAAACTTGGATATATATAATTCATCAGAGTAAGGGAGTGTAGATTCTCTCAAAAATTTTCCCACATTAATTGTACTGTATATGACAGTATCAAGAAATCAATTCAAATTGATGGTCTGTCCGATTATTATATATATTAAATATGATAAATTGATCAATTTTTTAATGTCCTTTTTTCAGTGGGGACCGTATCTGTCCGGAACGGAAAAAGAACAATGGCAACAGAAGAATAAATTACGCTCAAGGTGAATATTTAATTCATTACACAACAATCTTTCCTCGAAATTTGTCAATCGTCTCATAAATATCAAACTTTGAAAATAAAAGAATTACTCTACCAGCTACTATCCACCAGACTCTTATGCTTATTGCTTATGGTTGTCCCCCTCTCTGTCTGTCCCCCGCCACTTGCTGCAAGCAATAGGAGTACAGTAAAAGGACAGTGAAGCTCCTGACGAACATGGATGGCTACAAGAGTGGAGCCTTCACACATCCTTCCCACTCATTGGTCCAGCCGTGCCCACTACAAGTCCCACACATCCAGCCACTAGAGAAATGTTACCGCTGAGTGCCATCTGCCGTCACCAGCACTGATGCTGGCTGTCAGGTGGAATGCGGCAGTGCCAAGGCAGCCGGGGGCCAAGGGCGAATGTCACGGCACACTGGAGCAAATCTGCAGCTGAGCAAGGCAGATACAAGGGGGTAATGAATCATGCCTGCAAATTTCTCAGCATACAGTATTCTGCTCTTACAAATGGGAAAGCTGAGCTACTGTATAATACATCACTGAGAGGGCTAATCATGGGAATTTACTGTATAGCGTGCTCTGAGGATGGCTGACTATGTGGAACTACAGTATGCATGAGAGGTCCTAAGACATACTGTAGGCTCTTATATACAGTACGTGATGTTCACATCTACTACTGCTTCATCTGGATGGCGGTCTTCTCCACCTGCACAGATCCCCCTTTCCTCCATTCTTCCTCCTGTGTCTTCCTGTTTGTCTGTCTCTCCCCTCCCCCTCTCTTCTTCCATTCCGTATCACATCACAGCTGCAACATTTCTATGCCACGATTCATCAGATTTAGATTTTAATGACAGAAAACACCATTTCTCATTTGTTATTTTCTAACAAGCAGAAATTTGGAGGAAAAGATTGTTGTGCAATGAATGAAATATTCACCTTGAGCGCAATTTATTCTTCTGTTGCCATTGTTCTTTATGCATTTTTTTTTAATTACTAAATAAAACTTATGTTTCAAACTTGGAAATATACATACAGTACATGATCCCTAGTGAGTAATCACTTGTAGACAGTAAAAGACTTGCGAAGCGTGCCGTACAAACATTGAAAGCTTACTAAAGTGCTACATGCGCCATCTGCTGGTTACTAAAACACATTACACCCTGAATTCTTTTTACACAATTCAATGAATAAAGAAAAGGGATATCGCTCTGCGATCACGCGATTCCACTGTGAGCACTAGCGCCGCTACATCTGTATACAACAGAATATAGGACTGATCAGATGCAGTCAGAGGCGGAATATGCACCAATAAGAGGACCTGTATTTTCCCCTTACATGTCTGTTTTAGTAAATACTTATATATCCCATGGTAAATCAGCGCAGCTTAGACAGTGTATTCACATCCAATCATATAGAAAATCACAGATCCTTAAAGGGGTATTCCAGTAAAGTAACTTAATTTTTGAAAAAAACTGCATTAAGGCTACAAGCTGTGATCCAACCAGAACCCACACCTATACATATAATCAGAGATTCAATTTACCTTGCAATCCATTTGTCTAGCTCCTGTGTGAGCCTGCAACACACTGAGAGTATCATGGCGCCTGTTCTTTCCTCACAAAACTACAATCCCCACAATCCCTAGCTTTCCTGCTGTGAGTTTGTGCTTGTTCATGAGTGTTGATGATTACTGATTGGCTGTCTGATATACAGTCCGGTCACGCCCCCTCTCCTTAGTAATCACTAGTGTTGAGCGAGCATGCTCGCCCGAGCACTATATTCGCTCGAGCATCGGTATGCTCGGCACATCGCGGTGTTCGGCCAAACACCGCGTGTGCTCGAGTGCGATGCTCGAGTCTCCTCCCCGCACGTTTGTTCGCTGTACACTAATGCTACGCATTGTATGCTAATGCTATGAATCGTATGCTAATGCGTACAAATTTGTATGCTAATGCTACGCATTGTACGCTAATGCATACAAATTTGTATGCTAATGCTATGCATTGTACACTAATGCATACAAATTTTTATGCTAATGCTACGCATTGTACACTAATGTGTACGAATTTGTATGCTAATGCTACGCATTGTACACTAATGCATACAAATTTGTATGCTAATGCTACACATTGTACACTAATGCGTACAATTTCTTATGCTAATGCTACGCATTGTACACTAATTCGTACGAATTCAGTTAATTAGCGTACGAGTGAAAGTAGTGAAAGAGGAGAAGTCGCGATTCTGACCTTTTTCCTATGAACCCGACACCCTCCCCTCTTCAGAGCAGGGGGTGCCTGGTTTAGTGCTCGGGTTCTCCCATTGAGTTACATTGTGCTCGGGTGCTCTGTAGAGCACTCGAGCATCACCAAGTGTTCTACCTGAGCACCTGAGCACTTTGGTGCTCGATCAACACTAGTAATCACCAACACACTGACATTTAGCTATAAAATTGATAGCAACACACTGAGCATGCTCGACCTAACAAAGGCTCAGAACTACAGGTCGATGCCATGGTAACTTATAAGGAAGTTACAGTGGGTAGCAGAGGAAGAAAACTAGTTTTATAACTACTGAACAGTAAATATGTGAAATTTACGTTATATTATGTAATTATTGATGATGAATTAGTCTAAAATAAAAGTTGTCACGAAATCAGCTTGTGACTGACGAAGACAGGCACTGAGCAATAGGAGTTGTCATCGGTGAGTGGTTTATTGGAGAACACCCATGAAGTCTCAGGTTAAGTCTCAGATATTCCAAGGTCCTATATTAAGCAAATCCAGGAGGAGAGAACGCCTCAGCTTGTTCTCACATCTCCCAACATCTGACTACTACTCCCCCCAGTCTCACAGATATTCATAAAATGCATCCCCCTCCCCTGTCTGTACTATCACTAGCAGAGGCTGGAAGTTCACTACCTCTAACATCTAACGACCCTCGGTGGTGAGGAAAGCTTTGAAGCATGGCCAGAGCACTGAGACCCCTGTAAAGTGTAGATATCTCAAATCTTAACATTTCCTGAGGGACACAGAGATCATCAGCATAGACCATCACTACAACCCCCACCATGTAACACAACACACACTGACTAATAAAGAAGCACATATACGTAATAATAGGAAAATAACATAGTCCACTGTGACAGAAGTTATATTTATGGTAACCGGAATACCCCTTTAAACTAGTATTAGATTCTAATAGATTTATTTGTATGCATTATGCACTATTTCACTGTAACAGTGTTACTAAATACAGTCTTTGCTTACAAACATCATATAAACCCTGACAAAACTTTTAGTGCAGAGGGCATATCAGTATCTCCAAAGATCAGGGTAATATGACCTTTTAGGCAGTGGTAGAACTTTTGTAGCCACCGATTTACCCTCTGTAGAGGCTGATGCCCATACCAGCAACTACAAAGACCATATCAGTTGCTGATGTGACCTTTGTAGGTGCGTATTTGCAGTGGTGCATGAGAAGCCTGAGTGTAGGATGGGAGTAGTAGTGGCTCCAGTTAACACACAGTCTATCACAGAGGCTGTTTAAGATGGAGGCACTTTTTCTTCCCTTAGGCTTCTACCTGATGGTAGCTGGGGTGCCCTTGTTGTTACATATTTGGATGCAAGGCAGGGTGTGTAGAGTGTAAGATGCAATTGCCAGCGTAAAGTGCAAGAGGCAGTACCCAGGGCAGATTAAACACAGTTCCAACTGAACATAGTGCAATCCTTTCCTAGCAGTGTATGGCTCCAGGCGGGAATGGAAATCATGTCCCTCTTGGTACATTATCTTGCTAAAGTCTCTCTCTCAATAGAGTCTATGGCAGGCAACTGTAATTTTGCAATCTGGAATGTGCACTGCGGCATACAGGTTAAATGATGACTGGCCAGGCCTTTCCTTAAAGACTATGTACACCTTTCGATTAAATTTTTTTCTGATTGCATTTAACTTATTTTTGGCTAAAAGTCATATATTCAATTGGTCTTTATTAAAAATATTGAGCTGTTCAGTCACAAAGAGTTAACTGTTTTTCTGACTATATGACTCATACTTTCACTTTCACTTTGTGCTGGTCATCTAATTACCCTTATCTGTCAACTACTAAGAGGTCATAAACACTTATTTAAGCCACATTTGTATCAGTAATGTAAGGATTGAACTTTAATGAGTGTTTAAAAGGTCAGAGAGAAGAGATAAGCTGCCCGTCTGCTCCTCAGATGATGGAATTGACAAAAAATCCAGTCAGCTAGTAGAGCATGTCAGCTCCATACACAAAAATGGATTCCATATCTCTTAATAATATAAAAATGAGTTTCTGTCTGTCTGTTCTCTATGCGCGACCAAACTACTGGACCGATTTTCACCAAATTCGGCACACAGGTACATCAGGTGTCCGGGAAGGTTTTAGACCAGGTCTCATCTCTCTAGGACATACCGTTCCTGAGATATTCCCAAAATATGATCTCCATTAGCCAACATTACAACTGGGAACTTTGGTTTTAAACTCCAACTGCCATTCTCTGCAAAGACACACACAGGGAGGGCAGGTTTCCATAACAACCAGGTAATTATCAGGAGCTGAGGATCTCATCCATTTCTATTTACTGACACTGTTAAAGGTATTCCGGTTACCATAAATATAACTTATGTTTTTTTCTATTACTACAGTTCAGTAGTAATAAAAGATGTTTTCCTCCACTGCTGCCTATTGCGTGGGCTCATAAATAAGCATAGTATTGACCTTTAATTCAGGCCACCCTAAAAGAAGTACTTAAAACCCCGCCCCAGGTCTCACTAAGTCACACCCCCAACTCTGTAAGGCCACACCCCCTTTCACTCCGCAGCCAACAGAGATTGAAAAAATAAAGGTAAAAATCAACTTCTGTCAGCTGCAGGGATTGGTGGGAGGTTGACTTTCTTTCTGCAACAACACACACAAACATTAAATAAAATAGATTAAATCCACCCATGCGAAGCGTCTTGCTAATCCACGCCCCCGACTCTGTCAGGTCACGCCCCCTCCCACTCCGCAGCCAATCGGAATTGAAAAAATGAAGGTAAAAATAAACTTCTGTTTGCTGCAGGGGTGGGAGGGTGAATTTCTCTCTGCAACGACACACAAAAATTTTAGATGAAATAGACTAATTATAGACTACAACCGTTTGAAGCCTTTTGCTAAGCCACGCCCCATCTCAGTCAGGCCACGCCCCCTCTCACTCCGCAGCCATTCTGCAACGACACACAGAAACATTAAATGAAATAGATTAAATGCACCTATGCGAAGCGCTTTGCTAAGCCACGCCCCGACTCTGTAAGGCCACGCCCCCTCCCACTTCGCAGCCAACAGGGATTGAAAAAATAAAGGTAAAAATCAACTTCTGTCAGCTGCAGGGATTGGTGGGAGGTTGACTTTCTTTCTGCAACAACACACACAAACATTAAATAAAATAGATTAAATCCACCCATGCGAAGCGTCTTGCTAATCCACGCCCCCGACTCTGTCAGGTCACGCCCCCTCCCACTCCGCAGCCAATCGGAATTGAAAAAATGAAGGTAAAAATAAACTTCTGTTTGCTGCAGGGGTGGGAGGGTGAATTTCTCTCTGCAACGACACACAAAAATTTTAGATGAAATAGACTAATTATAGACTACAACCGTTTGAAGCCTTTTGCTAAGCCACGCCCCATCTCAGTCAGGCCACGCCCCCTCTCACTCCGCAGCCATTCTGCAACGACACACAGAAACATTAAATGAAATAGATTAAATGCACCTATGCGAAGCGCTTTGCTAAGCCACGCCCCGACTCTGTAAGGCCACGCCCCCTCCCACTTCGCAGCCAACAGGGATTGAAAAAATAAAGGTAAAAATCAACTTCTGTCAGCTGCAGGGATGGGTGGGAGGTTGACTTTCTTTCTGCAACGACAGACAGAAACATTAAATGAAATAGATTAAATACACCCATGTGAAGCGTCTTGCTAATCCACGCCCCCGACTCTGTCAGGTCACGCCCCCCCCCACTCCGCAGCCAACGGGGATTAAAAAAATGAAGGTAAAAATCAACTTCTGTCAGCTGCAGGGGTGGGGGGGAAGTTGGATTTCTTTCTGCAACAACATACAGAAACATTAAATGAAACAGATTAAATATACCCGTGCAAAGCAATGTTTTCTTCCACTGTTACCCTTGGCGTGTCCTCATAAATTACCATGGCATCGACCTATAATTCTGGCCACCATCAAAAGAAGGACTTAAAACCCCGCCCCAGGTCTTGCAACGTCACGCCCCCGACTCAGTCAGGCCATGACCCCTCCCACTCCGCAGCCAATGGAGATTGAACAATTGAAGGTAAAAATCAACATCTGTCAGCTGCAGGGATGGGAGGGAGGATGACTTTCTCTCTGCAACGACACACAGAAACATTAAATGAAATAGATTAAATATACCCGCGCAAAGCAATGTTTTCTTCCACTGCTACCCATTGTGATTCCTCAAATTACCATGGCATTAACCTATAATTCAGGCCACCCTGAAATGAAGGACTTAACCCCCCCCCTTGTCCCATTAAACCACGCCCCCTCCCACTCCGCAGCCAATAGGGATTGAAAAAATGAAGGTAAAAATCAATTTCTGTCAGCTGCATTGACTTTCTCTCTGCAACGACAGAAACATTAAATGAAATAGATGAAATATACCCAGGCGAAGCCGGGTCTTTCTGCTAGTTGTTAATAAAGACCAATTGAAAAAGTGATTTTTAGGTACTGTAAGTATAATGCAACAATAAAAAATGCCCCAAAGGTGTACATAGCCTTTAATGGTGTAGGTTAGTGATGGCTAACCTCCAACACTCCAACTGTGGTGAAATCATGACTCCCAGCATGCACCATTCACTTGTATGGAGTTCTGAGACCAGTCAAGCAAGTGTGCATCTTGGGAGCTGTAGTTTTATCACAGCTGGAGTGCTAGAGGTTAGGTCACATCACAGGTATCATAACAGTAATCCCTCCAAAGCAGTAAAGTCTGTATTGCCCTCAGTGGTGGATATGTTACTGACTGACTCTTGTCAGTCAGCCATACAGATTTCAGGACCTTCTCCTTTCTCTTGCTGTAGATCTTGCGGCAAACAAACAGAGATTTGTTAGTCTCTGAATCCAGAGGTTCGAGGAGAGGGAGCACATGGACTTTGCTTCCTTCCTGATAACATCCTCCTAAGACTCTCTTTGAACACTCTAAAGCTAGGGGTGGAGCCAGCCATCATTTAGCAACTTCATGTAAAGGACTGAACCAGAGTTAGTTAACTCTGTCACTACCATACTAAACTATGTTGGAAGTATACAAGGCATTAACAATACATGACATAGCATTATATTACATTAACAAAGAACAAACAAATTGCAGATATCCACTGTACTGGGAAACTGCATATAAAATCAAGTCTGCCCATACAGGAATAATCAACCCTGGCCTTACCGCCCATACAGAATTAGTGTCATATCAGAGTTGTATCTAGGCATTTCGTCATCTGGGGCAGATATTTCATGTGATAGGCCCTAAAACACATAACTAAATATAAATAACATAAATAAATAAATAAATAAATAAATAAATAAAAATTGTACTCTCTCTCCTTGGGGAGAAAGAGCCTTAATTGGTGTGAGGAGACTTATAGGCCATACATGTTCCTCTGGAATTTTGGGAAGAAAGGGAGGAAAATGAGCTCTTAAAACGCTCTGCCTCTAAAGTGGACAAAGCAATCATTATAGAAAAACCTTATCTGCTCAACATACAATAGACACTGCTGTTTTATCTGGGAAATCAAGAATCACTATGCCTGGGAAACAATACAGGGCCTTGCCCACTAAGGATCACACCTGTGAACATGTGATTTATGATGCTTCTAGACCTGGCGAGGGTAGCCATGAACTGCAGCGACCTGTTCTGCAAGTCTGTTTTACCTTTAGAGGAAGGACAGCTCTGGACTCAAGGATGCCACCTACAGGAAGGTGTTAACCTCTACAAGCATGTCTACAAACTAAGATGAGCTTTGCTGATTAGGACTGATAGGCACTCCCTTCCCTACTCCTTCCCTTACGTTACCTTTGTTTGTGTCCTTTAGTTAGATAGTTAACCTTTCATATATAATTTCCAGTACCATCAATAAATCCCCTTCTAAAGATCAAGTAGCTATTTTTATAATTTATAATTAACTGGTACTCCAAAAATCAGCAGATTCTACACCAAGCCAGCACTCCCACAGACATGAATAAAACCAAATGCAAATCTGCAAAATTATGCAGCTAAGGGAGGAATTATCTCTGAGTAACTGGGCAGATTAGCTATTCAGCTTTATGTACTATGAGTGGAACTGGGTATATACTACAGCTGGTACTATGATTATTATTGCTAGCACTATCATGTGCACTAGCATCAGAGAGGGAAAGGAAGGAGGAGAAGACATGGCTCCAGCCTGAGAGAATAATGCACTTTTCAAGTTTATTTTCCATGGTCTGCAATCGTGACATCTGACGAAACAAGAACAAATATCAAAGACACATAAAGAGATTATGGTACGATTTGTTGGTTGTTCTTTTTTCTTTGTGTGGATTCTGGGTTTAGTCACCCTTTAAAATCAGCTTCCCACTCTCATTTAGATTGCAAGTAAATGTAGGGTTAGTGAATTGCTCTTTCATAACAGATTAAGGATCAAGTGGCTAATTTTCTGGCCTTACACAGGTGCACTATTCCTTCTTTGTCTTCCCCTAGATCTAAGAATATGAAGGTTAAGAGCAAAAGTACACAGAAAGTACTATAGGCCAAAGTCATCAATAATCAAACCTAATGTTATGTTTAGCATAAACCACACGGCACACCAAATCTAAATCCTATGACCAGACTAGAGCAGTTGTTACAAGAAACACATGTGTTTGTCCTGTTGTTCCTAGTTATCGTACCTGGAAGGAATTGAAAAAATACCAAGGATATGGCAGAACCTCATGCCATGTTATCTTTATGGCCCAAAGAGCTTGAAAAGTCTTAGGAAGGGAAGGAAAATATGACTTTATTTCTGATTCAAATTGGCTTTTTAAGTTTGGGTTTAGATTGGGCGAAGCTTGGAAGTCATATGTCTGAAAAAAACAATGAGCGGAGAGTTAGATTCAAATATTTATGAGTCTGAAGGAAAAAGTGAACAGCTTTCAATTGTATTACTTTCCTAGCTTTTGATTGTACATAACTTTCATTGAGGGGAACACTCTTATTCCAGTTAGTTGATACTATAGTCAATATAGAATTCAGCAGATGCCATAATTTTTACATCAGATACATAACAGAACTCTGATTCTCTCTAATGTTCTACAATTAAGAAGGGCTTGCGTCTATCCAATGCCGATATATTGAGAATTGAGTTTTAGAAAGAAATATCTCACCTGATAGTAAAGTTCTCCCATTGCAGAGAAATCTGCATCCGCCCAGAAAACAGCAATCATGGGGGGTGTATAATAATCATTGTTGTAGAAGGTACTATAAGGATATCTCAGTGTATATAATGATTCATAAGAGGTTCGACGAAAAACTATAATACCATTGTCTGTGAACTGTTAAAAAGAAAAGAAAAAAAATCAATGGGTCTATATAGTTATTGGAACATATAACAACAGTGAAGAGGTGTCAGTGTCCCCAAGGCTTGTCTAGCACTTTTACAGCTTATGCCATTTACAATACCAGTGTCTTCTTATGTGGCACAGGATCCTTTTGGTGCACTTAAGCAACAGACTCAGTGTAACCCGAACTCCTAATAGCTATACCCCTGCTTTGCATCATTGTTTAGACCTTATGATGGTATTGCTTCTTTTAATCGTATCATCCCTGTAAACTGTTAGTCATTTCTCTATTATGATGAGTCATTGATCCAGGGAGTTATTCTGATTGCCTGAATGGAGTAGGGAAGGAATTTTTCCCCTAAAATGAGGAAAATTGGCTTTCATGGATTTATTTTGCCTTCTTTTAGATCAACTTTGCAGTATAACAGGCTGAACTGGATGGACATATATCTTTTTTCAGCCTTACAGACTATGTGGCTGTTAATATGGATCACATCCCACTCTAAAGAATTTGAGTCAACTGTTATTAACTGTTATTTAGAATGTACTGTTATCGTTGGAATCTACTGTAGGCTTAAAGAGTAACAGCCATTCCATTTTTTTTACAAATTAATAGTACAGGTAAATATAAGAAACTTTGTAAAATATCTTATCAGAGAGAAATGTTGTAAATTAGATAGCTAGGAAGCAGTTTCCTTTGTTCATCTACGTCACTGGACATGATCCCAGCTGGTCTTCATTTACCAGCTCAGAAAAAATTGAATTACAGATTGCAGAATGAAAAACTGCTAAAAAACTTCAGATACTAATTATATAATAACCAAAAATAGTTTTATTCCTCATATACCCCAACATGGCAGCTTATTCTGGAAAGTTACTTGAATTGACAGTTACACTTAGCAAAGTATAGAATAGCGCTGTGACCCCCATCAATCTCTAGAATATTTTATATGGTCCGAGGATTGGGGACTTATCAGAAATGAGTGTTCATACAACTTCATTAAACTGCTGCCGTTCATTGGGTGAACGCATCTTTTATGTCATACATAAAATCCTTATTTGCTGACAGCATATCACCCTGCATCAACAGAGGTCTGCTGCTAACAATGAGTTTGTATGGGGATAACAGATGGCACTAGCCATAATCCAGAATAATAGCGGCATGTTAATGCAGCTTTGCCTTGGATCAACAGTTAGCCAAGGAGCAGGAATGGATGTTTTGTTCCTAATAATTGCCTGTGCATTGTCCTGTGTAAAAGGGCCTATACTAAACCATAGTTAGAATGGTTCACCTATGGTGAGCTGATAATAGAGTGCCCTGCTACTGGACCTCCCATTAAGCTGTAATCTGTGGGATGAGGACTCATTTTACTTTCAGTGTTCCATTCACTTCTATGGGATGGCTCTGTTTGTTCAAGTGATTACTAGAGAGTCTTCCCATAGAAGTGAATGGGGACTCCATACTTGAAAGGTCACCTGCTCACCACTGCAATTGCCCGCCGAGCAGGTAAACAGTGCAGAGAAGGCAGTGCTCATACGAGTACTGCTTTCTCTTCAAACAGCTGATCGGACTCCCAGCACCCCCGCCATTCTGATATTTATGACCTATCCTGATGATAGATTGTCAATAATAAAAAGCGGACAACTCCTTTAATGCAGATACTGTATTTCTGTGGTTGATCTTGATCTCCCTTGAGCTGAACCTTTCAATTTTCATTCTGTGTTATTGCAGTTAAGGTCTCTTATTAGAACTGTGTAACATGTTCATTACTGGAAATCTGAAACTCACATATAACTGGTTATAAAATGATGCACCAAAAGGAAAGCCTGTTGGGATGTTAATTATAGGAGAAAAGAAATCTTGAGTGCGCCGTGTAGCTCTTCTATCATATCGGTATTCAAACAATCTGTCCTCTGGAATAAAGATAATACAACAATGTATAATGTATGTCATTATTCCAAAAGAAATAACTTTAGGCTGATAAATGTGTGTACAACATACCTTTGCAAGTAAATCCATTACCCACATAGCCAGAGTTGCAAGTGCAGAAATATGACCCCGGTGTGTTTGTACAGTAGGCATTAGGGCTGCAACTATGACGTCCAGTTGTACATTCATTCACATCTGGAAAGCATGAACAGGTACAAAATTAGAGGTTTAATGTAGATCATAATTTAATGAAAAAATGTAAAATAATATTAATAATAATCCATTACCAATATTGCAGGTTGTGCCTCCCCAGTTAGCCGGACATACACAGGAAAAACCATTTATTAAGTCAATACAGATGCCGCCATTTCTGCATGATGTGGGGGTACAGTCGTTGATATCTACAAAAGAAAATATAGATATCAATAAATGTAAAAAGGCACAAATATACACAAAATACCCCACACTGTGTAAGGTACTCACTTATTTCACAGAATCTACCGGTGAATCCAGGTACACAGGAGCAGGAGAATCTATTGACTAGATTATTGCAGGTGGCCCCATTTCTACAGGGGTTACTCAGACATTCATTAATATCTGTTGGAAAAACAGTGTTATATGTAAATAGTAATAATAGTAATCATAATTACAAATACATACAAATAATACAATGTGACTAGGATGATATAGCAATGGCTAGCTATAAACATATTCTATTACTGCTTATATATGTGTATTCTCATTACATGGGCAGTACTACAACTGTTCTAAGATGAAACGCAGTCATGATTATCATAATCAGTGAGATATTCTCCCATGTGAAGTATTTTATCTGTTCCTGGGAAAGATGGGTGGTAATAGTCAGATTGTCAATACTGAAACTGGAGTTATCCCAAAACATTCAAAAAAATGATCTATCTACACACACACAAACACACACACACAGTGGTGCTTGAACGTTTAAAAGTTTGTGAACCTTTCAGAATTTTCAATTTTATGTTTGACCTAAAACTGCATCAGATTTTTATACAAGCCCTAAAAATAGATTAAGATAACCAAATCAAAGGACTGAGTCCCTTGTGCAGTATTAAGCTGGGGACCTGTGTCCACCACTGCCCCACTATCCGGGTGAGCGAGGGTGTCGCTTCGCTCACCCCGTATTTATTGGGTCTAGTAGTCAATAAAACTTCTCTGTCGTACTTCAAGGGGTAACTTTCCCTCTTGTTCAACTCTCCTATTTATTCTAGGATCTTTGTGACACCACTTTTGGTCACACCCTATTCTAGTATTTGCTATTCCTAGTGAAGGTATGTTTTTTCTGTCTGTCTTCCCATATGTGAACTCTGCCTGTTTTCTGACTGTGATCCTCCACTGCCTGCCCCGACCTTGGACATGATCTATAGATTCACTCAAACTCTGCATGTCCTGACCTTAGATTTGTATTACGAATATGCACGAACTGTGCCTACCCTGACCTAATCCTGTTTCCTGACTACGAATATTGCCTGACCCCTCACACCAGTGTTTCTGACCCCCATGGGTCATGTGAATCACATCTGGACTATCCCTAGAGGTATCTGCCTGGTGGCTCCCCTGCAGCAAAGACCAGATCCCTGTCTAGGGGTTAAAGGGTGAATAGCAGGGGACTGTAGGGATAACACCCTAAGAAACAGCCCAAACCAAACCGATTAGTTAGCACAATGGTTCCACACCCACTACATGTTAAATGCAATTACAACTGCAAGTAAATGTTTCTGCTAATTGTTTATTAGTCCAGCATGTTGACTTGGAGGAACACTAGCCTATTTCCCCCGTACAAAATAGATTTAATTCCGTACAGCATTCAAATGTATAGGCTGTGAAATCTGTTAAGTTCGATATTTGTTTGTACAACTTGAACACCAGTCGATACCAAAGCCGACTTCAGATTGCTGTTTTTAAATAGCTTTCAAGTTTGAAGTCTGAAGTTCTTCAACGAAGTCTCGCAAGACTTCAAACTTGAATTACGTTACTTGAATGAATAAACCTCAGCGCAGCTCATACATTTGAACAAAGTGACTTCGAATCTATGGTTGGTTGGTTTCCTTCCATAAACTTCTCACTTCATGTCCTTCCACAATATTTCTATTGGATCAAGGTCAGGACATTGACTTGGCCATTCCAAAACTTTAACTTTATTGTTCTTTAACTATTGTTTGGTAGAATGACTTGTGTGCTTAGGGTCATTGTCTGGCTGCATGGCCCACATTCTCTTGAGATTCAGCTCACGCACAGATGTCCTGACATCTTCTATTAGAATTTGCTGGTATAATTCAGATTTCATTGTTTCATCAATGATAGCAAGTCACCCTGAACAAGATGCAGAAAAACAGCCCCAAATCATATTATTACCAACACAGATGGGATAAGTTTTTAATCTGAAATAGACTATAGAAACTCTATAGGGATGGTTTTGTATCCTTTTCCAGCCTTATGAGCATTGACAACTCTTCTTTTGTTCTCCAAAAGCTGCTTTTTTTGTACCATGATACACTTCCTTAAACGTGTTGTGAAGATGATCTCTATTCTTTAAATAAAACAGATCACCCACTCACACCTGAATGTCATTCAGTTGATTGAAAGCACCTGTCTCTAAATTCACCTTCAAATTACCAGGTAATCCAAAAAGTTCACAACTAGAGTTGAGCGAATCCTAAAAGATTCGGGGGTTCGGAATTCGGCCCGAATCCCACCGCGGGATTCATGGGTTCGGGCCGAATCACGAATCCCATTAAAGTCTATGGGAGACCCGAATATTTTTGCAGGGGCCAAAGGTTCTGCACAGTCAAGTTTGCCCCAACATGTGAAAACCTCAGAAAATGATGGAAACACCTTGGAAATGGATAGGAAACACCAGGGGCAGCATGTAGGGATGCCTCTGAGGCTCCCTAATTGCACAATTTTTTTCTAAATCTGGCCAATAGTCTGAGGATGACCCCAAGGCAATTTTCAGGGACACGGTAATGGTGACCCACTTAAAAATGCTGCCTGACAACCTGGCGGTGAACCCCTGATTGTCTGTCTTTCAATAAGATTGCAGTGTAAAGCATGGTGGTGAGCCTCAGTAATAAGATTGCAGTGTAAAGCATGGCATGGCGGCCTCAGTATGACTTTTTAGATGGAGATTGCATGTGGTCACGTACTCCCTGGAACCCCGTAGTCACCCCTTCTCTGATGTGCTACCCCAGAACATTCTCTGCCCGAATTCGCAAGACCTTTTTCAGTCTCAGTGTGCTGACAGTGGGGATTTACCAGTGTTGTCTGAGGAGGTGGTGGACAATGGTGAGACACAGGTGTCGGGGGGTGAGTTAGTTGTATGGGAAGCAAGTTACAGTGGGGACTCCTTGGGGGGACTTTCTCATGATGGGACAGATTCAACTTGGGTGGATCAGGCACAGGAACAGACCTTTTTTTTTTTGTGTGTGTTTATTTAACTTTTATTTAGCACAAATAACCACTGAGATATTTATTAGTTCTCTTCGCTGCGCAGTCTGGCATTGGGGTTCGTCACTTTGATGGCGAGCTGTGCCGCTCTCCCCACAATGGTCTTTTGGTTCTTTGAGGAGACGTTGTGGGCGATTTCTGCACAGAAGGACTTGCTGCTCATCAACAGAACCTCGAGCTCCTTGACATTGTGGACCAGGAATTTGCGGAACCCTGTGGGCAGCATGTGTTTGGTCTTCTTGTACCCAATGTTGGGCATCAGGTCAGGATCTGCCCTTTGAACCTCCTGCGGGCTCTGTTGTCAATACCTCTGGGTTTAAGCCAGTTACGCTTAATCTTTACATAACGGTCTGATTGGTGGGGGATGAACTTCTTCGTCCGCTTCTTGACGATCCTGGGCTTAATGAGGGGCCGGAGAGCCGCCATGAAACCGGTTTGGAGCGTCCGCCTTCTCCACAGACAGCCCGAGGAAGAGAGCGGAACAGATCAATTTTAAGTGTGAGGCAACATCAGCACCACAACCGCTTGGGAGAGGCAGTGGGCATTGTGTTTAGAAAGGCTGATGGGCTTCCGTCAGCACTGTGTGTATAGAACCCCATGGCCTTTCCTAAAAAATTTGGTTACAAAGCCGCATGACTCCTGAAAAATTGTTATTAGAAAGACGGATGACTTTCCAGAAAAATTGTTATTAGAAAGACGGATGACTTTACTGAAAATTTGTTATTAGAAAGACGGATGACTTCCCAGAAAAATTGTTATTAGAAAGACAGACAGCACAGCACAGCACAGCAGCTGGTGAACAGGGAGTTGTAGCCGCCTTTGCACAGTCCTGTGGGTCGCGGCATCGGTGGTGGACTTGCGAAAATGGGCGCATATGCGCCGCACCTTGGTGAGCAACTCACTCAACTGGGGGTATTTATTATATTTATTGTATTTATTATATTATTATAAAATTTATTATACGCACTTTGCGCAACTGAAACGCAAAACCACAGATCAATACGGTAACTATACGCTGTTAGGTATATGGCACCCTGATGAGATGTACCGTCTATGAAAGCTCAGTCAGAATAAATGTACTATATAGAAATATATTTTGCTGCAATTCTTTTCAGACCTATCCAAAAAAATTTATTATACGCACTTTGCGCAACTGAAACGCAAAACCACACATCAATACGGTAACTATACGCTGTTAGGTATATGGCACCCTGATGAGATGTACCGTCTATGAAAGCTCACTCAGAATAAACGTACTATATAGAAATATATTTTGCTGCAATTCTATTCAGACCTATCCAAAAAAATTTATTATACGCACTTTGCGCAACTGAAACGCAAAACCACAGATCAATACGGTAACTATACGCTGTTAGGTATATGGCACCCTGATGAGATGTACCGTCTATGAAAGCTCACTCAGAATAAACGCACTATATAGAAATATATTTTGCTGCAATTCTTTTCAGACCTATCCAAAAAAATGTATTATACGCACTTTGCGCAACTGAAACGCAAAACCACAGATCAATACGGTAACTATACTCTGTTAGGTATATGGCACCCTGATGAGATGTACCGTCTATGAAAGCTCACTCAGAATAAACGTACTATATAGAAATATATTTTGCTGCAATTCTATTCAGACCTATCAAAAAAAATTTATTATACGCACTTTGCGCAACTGAAACGCAAAACCACAGATCAATACGGTAACTATACGCTGTTAGGTATATGGCACCCTGATGAGATGTACCGTCTATGAAAGCTCAGTCAGAATAAATGTACTATATAGAAATATATTTTGCTGCAATTCTTTTCAGACCTATCCAAAAAAATTTATTATACGCACTTTGCGCAACTGAAACGCAAAACCACAGATCAATACGGTAACTATACGCTGTTAGGTATATGGCACCCTGATGAGATGTACCGTCTATGAAAGCTCACTCAGAATAAACGCACTATATAGAAATATATTTTGCTGCAATTCTTTTCAGACCTATCCAAAAAAATGTATTATACGCACTTTGCGCAACTGAAACGCAAAACCACAGATCAATACGGTAACTATACTCTGTTAGGTATATGGCACCCTGATGAGATGTACCGTCTATGAAAGCTCACTCAGAATAAACGTACTATATAGAAATATATTTTGCTGCAATTCTATTGACCTATCAAAAAAAATTTATTATACGCACTTTGCGCAACTGAAACGCAAAACCACAGATCAATACGGTAACTATACGCTGTTAGGTATATGGCACCCTGATGAGATGTACCGTCTATGAAAGCTCACTCAGAATAAACGCACTATATAGAAAGATATTTTGCTGCAATTCTTTTCAGACCTGTCCAAAAAAATTTATTATACACACTTTGTGCAACTGAAACGCAAAACCACAGATCAATACGGTAACTATACGCTGTTAGGTATATGGCACCCTGATGAGATGTATCGTTTATGAAAGCTCAGTCAGAATAAACGTACTATATAGAAATATATTTTGCTGCAATTCTTTTCAGACCTATCCCCCCCCCAAAAAAATGCGCACTTTGCACAACTGAAACGCAAAACCACAGAGCAATAAGGTATCTATACCCTGTTCGGTATATGGCACCCTGATGAGATGTATTCCGTATTCACAGCACCGTCTATGACAGCTGAGCTCACTCAGATTAAATGCACTATATAGTTAAATATGCTGGTGCAATTCTTTTCAGACCTATCCCAAAAAAAAATATGCGCACTTTGAGCAACTTAAACGCAAAACCACAGAGCAATACGGTATATATACGCTGTTAGGTATATGGCACCCTGATGAGATGTACCGTCTATGACAGCTGAGCTCACTCAGAATAAACGCGCTATATAGAAAGATATTTTGCTGTAATTCTTTTCAGACCTATCCTATTATGCACAGGAATATATCTGTTTAAGATGTGTATAGTTTGTGCCTGTGTACCAGCTCTGCACACAAAGGCTGACAGCATACACTGTAGTTTCCTTCAGAGAATCAATTGCTTTTTAACAGACTGTTGTGGCTTTCTTTTCCTACACAGAATGCAGGCTGATAGTATATACTGTTTTTCAGAGTAAAGAAAGTCTTTAAAAAGACTTTTCTTGCTTCCTAACTCCTAAGTTCTAACTGCCTGCTGCACACACTACACTAGCTAACTCTCCTATGTCTTGTCTGGTCACCTTCCCAATGCAGAATGAGGCTGAGGCTGCAGATCCTAGACTCCCTACCATAGGTCAATTTCGGTCACATGTCACTGCCAGCCAATCAGTGCTGGGGAGACATAGGGGCTGTTACATCACAGCAGGCGTTCCCACAGGCTTACCTTTGCTGCTGATTGGCTGAAAAAAACGGGCATTTCACGCGGGCAGTGACGCACGGATAGTCACGAGTCCACGTTGCCTCGTGATGCCGAGCCGAGCCGAGCCGAAGCGGGCAATATTCGAGCGAATCCCGAATCTTGCCGCTTTGGCTCGCTCATCACTATTCACAACAGTTTGCCACTCACAGACGTGATGTTTTATTTTTTTTATAAATAAATGACCAAGTCTAATATTTTTTATCTATTTATTTGATTTGGTGATCTTTATTAGAGATGAGTGAATTTTTGAAAAATTCGGTTGGTTCGCAGAATTTTCCGAAATGATTCGATCAGAATAAATTTGTGGCAAATCGCATTAAAAAACGGCTACTTCTGGGCTGCAGAGAGCTTGTATAGTGGTGTAGAACACTGTGCCTTGCAGTAACACGCATAGGGAGTCAGCTGTGGTAGTGAAACATGCAGATAACAGGCGTTGCTCTTAGAATCGCTGCACACTTTACGTATTTGGGCAGTTATGGGGCCAAAACCGACCAAATAATTCAAGTGTGAACTCAGCCTTACAGGTCAATGTTAGCACTAGCTATAAAGAACCGTGCAGAGGCCCAAGATCCTAAAATAGCACCAAAGAGCACACTACTTTTACACCAATTCACTGATTCCACATAGATGTCTACAGAACCTGTTCTATTACACGCTTATACAAGCAGAGCTCCCCCAACAGTGTGGAGGCATTTGTAGCATCAGGAGACCACAGAGCGGCACGACGACAGTGTAGAGGAGGCAGTGACAGCAGCTGTAGCATCAGGAGACCACAGAGCGGCACAACGACAGGATATAGGAGGCAGTGGCAGCAGGTGTAGCATTAGGAGACCACAGAGCGGCACAACAACAGTATATAGGAGGCAGTGGCAGCTGTAGCATCAGGAGACTACAGAGTGGCACAACGACAGTTTGGAGGTGGCAGTGGCATCAGGAGACAACAGAGTGGCACAACAACAGTGTGAAGGTGGCAGTGACAGCAGCAGTAGCATCAGGAGATGACAGAGTGGTAAAACGACAGTGTGGAGGCGGCAGTAGCATCAGGAGCAGCATAGAGTGTCACAACGACAGTGTGGAACACTGGCAGCAGCATTAGCATCAGGAGACCACAGAATCTCCTCACGTCAATTAAGGCGTTCTCTAGTAGCAGAAGTATGAGGTCACACAGTGGCACAATGACAGAGTAGGCAAGTGGCAGTAGCTGTAGTAGCAGAATTATGAGGTCACGGGGGCGTGGCTTGGACGCCGATGGTGATGGCTGCCTGACCTCGCAGCTCCGTCCAGCACTGCACTTAATAGGCCAGCGACACCTGCTACAGACCCGGTATGGGGAAGAGAACTGGCACCTGTGGTTCCCCCCGTCATCCCCGCTCACCTTCTCCGCCCAGGACCCTGGAGGACTGCTGGGAGAGAGGCCCGAGACCCGGCACCGGGAACAGACGCATGGCGGCTGCAGGA
This sequence comes from Rhinella marina, assembly GCA_900303285.1. Taxonomy (NCBI): domain Eukaryota; kingdom Metazoa; phylum Chordata; class Amphibia; order Anura; family Bufonidae; genus Rhinella; species Rhinella marina. Next base: position 77,556 of record ONZH01012326.1, read on the forward strand.
GCTTCCCGTCACTCCTCGCTACCTCCTGCCCGCCATAGCACCCGCACGGGACCCAGAGGCGCTGCTGAAGTGGCTTCCCTGCCGGACCTACCTCCTTCCCACACACCAGAGGACCCGACGGCGCTGCTTGGACCTTCCCTGGGGACGGATTGCGCTGGATTCGCGGGGCCACCATCCCCTGCTGCATCTAAGATGGCGCCCGGAGACCATGCGGCGGGCAGCCTCACGCCCGCGCCAGGTACTGCCTCCTCGCCTGTGCCTTACTCCCCAACCTCCTGCTCTTCATCTGGGGTTTCTGGCACGTCCCCCCTGGCCTCATTTTCCCCCCAAGGCTCTGGCTGTAGTCCTGGGCCTGTTGGAGTTGGGCCTGCTGCCTCCCACACTGCCTCTATCCATGGGGACGCTCCATCCCCCCTCCTAGCTGCATCCTCATTGCCCCCTGCTGCTATGCCTCTCCCTCCACATGCTTGGGAATCATATCTCAGTCAGTTCCCTACCAAGGAGGACTTTAAGATTCTTATCTCTGAAGTCACTGGAGCCTGCAGGGCTGAAATCGCCATGGTGCGGGCGGATATTAAACATATTGCAGATAGAGTGGAATCTCTGGAGGACGCTCATGATGATACTCGAAACTATATTCAAGCCTTGCACACCTCTCTGTCGTCTCAAAATTCTGCTCTCAGGGAAATGGGGCGACATCTGGAGGATTTGGACAATAGAGGCCGTAGGAATAATATCAGAGTTAGGGGCCTCCCAGAGGCCACGGGGGAGGAAGACCTTTTTGTCACTCTGGAAGCAATCTTCAACTTAATACTTGGGGAACCCCAATCTCACAAAATCAAGTTGGACCGCGCGCACCGTGCCCTGAAACCGAAAGGCCCTCACTCTCGGCCACGTGACGTAATTTGTTGTGTTCATGACTTTGCTACTAAAGAAGCGATTATGGCTAAAGCGCGGAACCTTCGTAATTTTGAATTCGATGGGGCCCCGGTTCAACTCTTCCCGGATCTCTCCTGGATAACACTACAGAAAAGGAGACATCTGCAACCGCTTCTCACCATACTGCGAGATCGCCAGATTGCATACCGCTGGGGTTTTCCGTTCTCTTTGTCTGCCAGACACCAAGGCAAAACAGCGACCCTTCGCGCGTTCGCTGACCTGCAGCCTTTTTGCGAGATCCTGGACTTGCCGGTGCCTGTATTGGAGGACTGGGAACTGGAGTCCCCTGCTCCCCCACCGCTGCAGGTTTGGACACCTGTCACCAGGAAAAGAAGAGCAGGTCCACCTGATGGACTCTCTAGACGTCCTCTTTCTCCGCAGGCACCTCCGTTCCTGGCGGACCCAAGACCTGCAGGCTGAACTGCTTTTTTCTTCTGATGGTTATTGCTGTTTTTGATCTCCCAGGGTTTTTGGGGGGCTTGGGCGCCCTCTAGTTGTTCTCTTCCCCTGGGTCGTTTCACTGTTGGCCAATGAATGGGATTTCTCCTATGGCATCCCTGTTTCTACTATCCGGCGCTGGCTCGGCTAGGTTTGCATTTTTAGAATGCTGGTTACCTTATTTGCTGCTTGTGTTATATTGCGCACCTGTAGTTTAACTCTGACCATGCCTCCACTCAGGAGGCTTTTGGTGCTGCCTCCAGCAGGGCTCTAGAGCTCTGGGAATACGTTTTTTGCTGTTTATTTGTAATGTTCTTTTGTCATTCAGTCCAGTCTTGTCTTCCCTTCCCTCTTGTTCTTCTCCTCTTGTGTGATGTTTTTGGTACTTCTAGGCTTGGCCCTGGCGGCCATCCTTTTCCTTCAGCTGTGATTGCAACGTCGGCCCATTTCCTCACGACATTCCATGGTGCGCATCCTCTCCCTCTGACTCCGCGGGTTGGTGAGTTGCTTCTTATGCCTTGCTATGCTCCTGACACCTTATCATGGCGTCCTATGTTACCCTAAATGTCAAGGGCTTGAACTCCAATGCGAAACGGAAACTTTTGCTCCTGGAGTTGAAGTCTTTGAAAGCGGAGGTAGTGTTTCTTCAGGAAACTCATCTGGACGATGCCGCCTCTTTTAGATTCCTTTCCCACCTGTACCCGGTGGTGTACGCGGCTTCTCACTCCCGTAGGAAGGCAGGGGTGGCTATCTTAATTTCTCCCCAATGCCCGCTGATAGTCACTTCGTCCACTATTGACCCCCAGGGGAGATTTATTATTCTTAGAGGTACTCTCAGGGGGCACTCCATCACCCTATGTAATTTATATGCCCCTAATACTTCCCAGATACATTTCCTGTCCAGAACCCTCGCCAAGGTTTTCCGACACTCAGACCCCCTTACGTTGATAGGAGGGGACTTCAATGTTATTTTTTCTGAGCAAATGGACAGGTTGGCGTTACCGGGGAAACCCCCTAATGTATCACAGATCAGGTTGGCGAAGGAGTTTCGCCGGTTGATCCGTCGCTACTCCTTGTATGATCTTTGGAGGATAGCCAATCCCTCTGACAAATCCTTTTCTTTCTACTCAGCCCCCCATGGGACGCATACCCGCATTGACTATTTTCTGGGGACTGTCTCGACTCTGCGCATTCTGAAGGGTGCGATCATGGGGGACATCACGTGGTCTGATCATGCCCAGGTGTTGATTTCTCTGGATGAAGGGACTGGCTACACTCGTAAATGTCATTGGAGACTTAACGACTCACTCCTTAAAAAGCCCCCTTCCCGGGATGAACTTCGGGCCCACCTAAAACAATATTTTGATACTAATGTGGGATCAGTTGAGGACCCTGGCTCTCTATGGGAAGCGCACAAAGCGGTCATGAGGGGCCATTGCATAGCATTAAGCTCCTGGCTCAAGAAAGACACGCAGGAAACTGTGAGGGTACTTAAGTCCCAATTACATAGATTAGAGGAACGTATGACCGCTCAGCCCTCTCGCTTCACTCTTAAAAAAATAGTTAATACCAGGGACCAACTACACAGGATTGCACGCGAAAGAGTAGACAAGCTGTTACTGTTCTCTCGACAGCGCTATTACGCCTGGGGTAATAAACCCCACACGCTACTGGCCAAACAGCTTCGTTCTCTCCCCCTCAGTTAGGCCCAGGTGCTATTAAAAGAGCAGACGGCTCGGTTACTTATGATCCACGGGAAATTGCTGAGCGATTCTTTTCCTTTTATTCGGAACTTTATAACTTGCCACATGACCTCCCCCGTAATCTCCAGGAAAGGGACCGTTTATTGGACTCCTATTTGAGGTCCTGTGATCTTCCCTCTTTATCCTCCTCGGACAAGATAGCCCTTAATGAGCCGATTGCAACAGAGGAGATTTTGGAGGTGATTAAGAACCTTCCTACAGCTAAATCCCCGGGACCTGACGGTTTCACGTATGTCTACTATAAGACGTTCCAGGATTTGCTACTCCCTCATATGCAGTCCCTCTTTAATGGCTTCATGTCGGGAAAAGCCCTACCAGGGACGATGACTCACTCCTTCCTGACCTTGATTCCGAAGCCGGGTAAGGATCACCTTGATCGCCAGAATTATAGACCTATTGCGCTGCTTAACTCGGATCTGAAGATTTATTCCAAGATCCTAGCTAACCGGCTGAATAAACTCCTTCCCTCCCTTATACACAAGGACCAGGTTGGCTTTGTCCCTTGCCGCCAGGGGAGCGATAACACTCGGCGCACAATAGATCTCCTAGAGGTGGTGGCTCGCTCCGGGGAGGAGTCCCTGCTCCTTAGCTTAGACGCTGAAAAGGCATTTGACCGCCTTGGTTGGCCATTTTTGTTTGCCACGCTCCGGGCCTTTGGCTTTGAGGGAGCCTTTCTACAGGCTGTTGAGGGTCTATACTCCTCCCCTACGGCGACGATCAAACTACCGCACTCAGACTCTGGTTTACTCCACGTTGCAAATGGCACCCGGCAAGGCTGCCCCCTGTCCCCCTTGCTGTTCGCGCTGTGTATCGAACCGCTGGCTGCAAAAATCAGAAATCATCCAGATATTAAGGGCATTAAGGTGCAGGACAAGGAGTTTAAGTTATCCCTATACGCAGACGACGTGCTCCTTACCCTCACGGGTTTGCACATGTCTCTTCCTAATCTTCAGGTCCTTTTGAGGGAATATGGGCGTTTATCAGGCTATAAAGTGAATACTACTAAAACGGAGGCGCTTCCGGTTAACATCTCTGACTCCACCCTTACACTTTTACAGACTAATTTCCATTTTCAATGGAAGACAGACATGTTACGGTATCTAGGTGTTAACCTTACTCCCAGATTTGCAGACCTTTATAAAGCTAATTTCCCCCTCATTTATGGTGAGATTAAATCGCTCCTGTCTAAGTGGCAGTCACTACCGCTATCTCTATTAGGGCGGGCCGCAGCTGTGAAAATGACCATTCTACCCAAGGTCTTGTATCTTTTCGAAACTCTCCCGGTCCCGGTTCCACTGGGAGAATTGAGGTCGCTCCAATCCCATATTCTTCGGTTTATTTGGGCCCATAAGAGACATAGAATTTCCAGGTCTGTACTGCTGACTAGTAGGGATCAGGGTGGACTGGCAGTCCCGGATCTTGTTAAATACTACTGGGCAGCCCAGTTACGTTCCATACCCGCCTGGGCCTCTTTGCATCCCTATTCTGTCTGGATGCAGATTGAGAGGCTTTGGCTGGCACCTGTCCACCCTAACTCCCTACTGTGGTCTGGTCCTTGTACCTCTGTTTTGGACAGAGATCTCCTGGGTCCCATGAGATGCACCAGGATGATCTGGCATACTTGCAGGGGTAAATTTCCCTTCGTGTCGTGTAACTCTGCCATGACCTCCTTTTTGTACCACCCGTCTCTCCCTACTAGTCTCACGACTCTGGCCACGAGACCATGGTTTCAGAAGCAGGTCTTTAGGTTTGCAGATATTGTGAGTCCACATACTCGGGAGATCCTGCCCTTCTCAACCATACAGTCTACACATGATCTACCCTCCACTGCTGCCTTCTTCTATACCCAGCTCAGGCATTTTGCACACAGTATCTTTGCTGGCCCTCTGCTTTCCCTTCCTACGAACTTTGAAAGGATTTGTAGAGCTGGAGTGCACACTAAGGGCCTCATATCAGGCATATATTCCATTCTCAGTGACCCACACCCGGATAAGCTCACCCGACATTCTTACATGGTGAAGTGGGAGGAATATCTGGGGCGGGTGCTCCCTGATGCTACTTGGAGGCTCATATGGAGAAGGGCCGCAAAATCCTCCATGTCAGTTTTGGCACAGGAAAACCAATACAAGATTATGATGCACTGGTATCACACTCCTGCCCTTCTCCATAGGTTGCATCCGACTGCATCGGATAGATGTTGGCGGTGTCATTCCCACATGGGTACAGCATGGCACATTTTCTGGGACTGCCCTCTTATACGTCCATTTTGGGTGACGGTTAGCGGCTTACTCACGGACATGTTTAAATGTAATTTCCCGGTGGATCCTCTTTCCTTTCTGTTGAATGCCTTTCCTGGCTCCTTTAAGACTCCCATTCGCAAACTCATTACTCATTACTGTCGGATCTATATGCTAGGGTTATGGAGATGCGCACCATGGAATACACAGCTGCACTATATCAGGATAAAGTCGACATGTTCTATGCTGTCTGGGATGTTTGGGATGACTATTGGCTGGATAAAACACCTTGACCCCCAGTACGTATCTCTGTAGCGACATGCGCTCTCCTCCCCCTTTTCCCATCCGCCTGTCCGAATGTCATTGTTGTGTGTTTGTTTTACTTAGACGATTGCTAGATCGGTCCTTATCATGGTTTGTGTTTCCGAATACCTCGTTCCACGTGCAACCATTACTTAGCCAGAAGGATTTCAAATGCCATGGTATTCAAACCTCTTTATTATACATGTCTATATCCATTTATTCATGTTGTACATTGGAAAAACTTTTTGTTACACTTTGTACACTGTGTACAGGGCTGCCATCAGGAATTTCGGGGCCCCCTACAGGCAAATTTCGCGGGCCCCCCCCCTTTCGGGTAAACTTTACAGATTGCAAAATGGCTAATTTTTTTTTCTTAACAAGTCGCATCACTGTGTTTATTATCTCTGTACTGTGACATCACTGCGTTTATTATCCCTGTACTGTGACATCACTGTGTTTATTATCCCTGTACTGTGACATCGCTGTGTTTATTATCCCTGTACTGTGACATCACTGTGTTTATTATCTCTGTACAGTGACATCACTGTGTTTATTATCTCTGTACTGTGACATCACTGTGTTTATTATACCTGTACTGTGACATCACTGTGTTTATTGTCTCTGTACTGTGACATCGCTGTGTTTATTATCCCTGTACTGTGACATCACTGTGTGTATTATCTCTGTACTGTGACATCACTGTGTTTATTATCTCTGTACTGTGACATCACTGGTTGTATTATACCTGTACAGTGACATCGCTGTGTGTATTATCCCTGTACAGTGACATCACTGTGTTTATTATCCCTGTACAGTGACATCGCTGTGTTTATTATCTCTGTACTGTGGACATCACTGTGTTTATTATCCCTGTACTGTGACATCACTGTGTTTATATTCTGTACTGTGACATCATGTGTATATTATCCCTGTACAGTGACATCACTGTGTTTGTTATCCCTGTACGTGACATCGCTGTGTTTATTATCCCTGTACAGTGACATCGCTGTGTGTATTATCCCAGTGCAGGAAGAGGTAAGTGCTCTGTGTTTGTGTGTTTGTTTCTATTTTTCAGGGTCGTGAATGCAGAGGACTACGTCGGATTCGGTGGACTACGTCGGACCAGCTTTTTTTTTTTCTTATTTTTTTTAATAAAAATGGTCAAACAGGGTCTGGGGGAGTGTTTATTTCAATAAAATGTTTTATACTGGTGTGTGTGTATTTTTTTTTTTACAATACTACAGTTTTAGTAATTACGGCTATCTACAGACGGCCCTGATTACTAATACTGGGCTTAGTGCTAGCCGGTATGGCAGGCCAGCACTAACCCCAACATCTATTACCTCGGCACCTTACCGCCCCACCAGTGGTGCCGGGGGAAGAGCCGGGTACCCGCAGGGACGGACCTTCTAAATTTGAGGGGTCTGGCTCTGGGGGCGGCTGCAGGGCTGTACCATTAGGCTGGGAGGGCCAATAACCGTGTCCCTTCCCACCCTGGTAGTGCCAGGCTGCCGCTGCTGGTTGTATCTGGCTGGTAAAGGAAAAAAGGGGGGGGAACCCCACGCCATTTTTTAAAAAAAATAATTAAATAATTTTAAAAAAATGGCGTGGGGTCCCCCCCTTTTTTCCTTCGCCAGCCAGATACAACCAGCAGCAGCAGCCTGGCACTACCAGGGTGGGAAGGGACACGGTTATTGGCCCTTCCCAGCCTAATGGTACCAGCCTGCAGCCGCCCCAGAGCCAGACCCTCAATTTAGAAGGTCCGGTCCTGCGGGTACCCGGCTCTTCCCGGCACCCCTGGTGGCGGTGGGTGCCGAGGTAATAGATGTTGGGGTTAGTGCTGGCCTGCCATACCGGCAAGCACTAAGCCCAGTATTAGTAATCAGGGCCGTCTGTAGATAGCTATAATTACTAAAACTGTAGTATTGTAAAAAAAAATACACACACACAAGTATAAACATTTTATTGAAATAAACACTCCCCAGACCCCTGTTTGACCATTTTATTAAAAAAAAAAAAAAAA
>ONZH01012327.1:0-61915 GCA_900303285.1 Rhinella marina
GACGTGCCCACGAGATGGAATTTGACATTAAACATGTTATCCAGAGTTTACCAGCAGCGCAAAGCGATTGTAGACTGCCAGATGTCAACTTCCACCAGAACTGGTAGTCAGGTCAGTCATATTCCTCAAGTCTACAATGAGGAGTGGACGTGGATGTCTGATATCTGCCAGGTGTTGACCAACTTTGAGGAGTCAACACAGATGGTTAGCGGCGATGCCGCCATTATCAGCCTCACCATCCCGCTGCTTTGCCTGTTGAAAAACTCACTGCTCAGCATCAAGTCGGATGCTTTGCACTTGTCACAAGAGACGGTGGAGGAAGATTCGTCGCTTGATAGCCAGAGCACCCTCCTGTCTGTTTCTCAGCGCGTATCAGAGGAGGGGGATGAGGATGAGGAGGAAGAGGAGGAGAATGTCGGCGATACAGTAGAGGGTACCAGTGCTCAGTCCTTAACTCTTGAGCGTGTATTGTCTGAAGAGGAGGACTTGGAGGAGGAGGAGGAAATGGAGAGTCAGGCCATTGAGGAGAGGGAATTCTGACGTGTTGGGACTCTGGTGCACATGGCAGACTTCATGTTAGGCTGCCTATCCCGTGACCCTTGCGTTAGAAGCATTTTTTCAAACACTGATTACTGGGTGTTCACTCTCCTGGACCCACGGTACAAGCAGAACCTTTCCACTCTCATCCCTGCAGCGGAAAGGAGTATGAGAGTGAATAGATATCAACAGGCCCTGGTGCACAAGCTGAAACAATCCTTCCCATCTGGCGCCGCTAGAGGCAGAGGGCATGGTTCTGTGGGCCAAGTAGCGGGGGAGTGGAGCCGAGCAGGCAGCTTGTCCAGCACTGGCAGGGGAATGCTCTCCAAGGCCTTTGCCAGTTTTATGTCACCCCAGCAATACACTGTCACCTGTCCCCAGTCTAGGCAGAGTAGGGGGGAGCTGTACAGAAAGATGGTGAGGGAGTACCTAGCTGACCATACCAACGTCCGTAGCGATCACTCTGCTCCATACAACTACTGGGTTTCAAAGCTGGACACGTGGCCTGAACTGGCGCTGTACGCCTGGGAGGTGCTGGCCTGCCCTGCCGCTAGCGTGCTGTCAGAGCGGGTATTCAGTGCAGCTGGTGGCGTCATCACCGATAAGCGTACACGCCTGTCAACTGACAGCGCTGATGTCGTCTTTGCCTAACGCTGACCAAAAAAAACGCCATTTTTTAGAGGTCCAACTGGCACTCTTTTACCACAATTTTTCAGGAGGGCCCCCTACAGGCCCTCTCTTCAAACAATTTTTCCAGAGGTCCACCTACAGGCCCTCTCTCCAAACAATTTTTCCAGAGGTCCACCTACAGGCCCTCTCTCCAAACAATTTTTCCAGAGGTCCACCTACAGGCCCTCTCTCCAAACTATTTTTCCGGAGGTCCACCTACAGGCCCTCTCTCCAAACAATTTTTCCGGAGGTCCACCTACAGGCCCTCTCTCCAAACAATTTTTCCGGAGGTTCACCTACAGGCCCTCTCTCCAAACAATTTTTCCGATGGTCCACCTACAGGCCCTCTCTCCAAACAATTTACGTCTTTTTCCTATCTTTCTCTCTCTCCAAACTATTTTTCCGGATAGCTGCCATATATACGGTAATAAACTGAGAAGAATACAGAGAACACATGCCACACTTGATCAAGCTCATAATTTACGACTGTACCGGTTGATGCTAAATTTTTACCATATGGACCCATTCATTTTTCCATAGGAGAAAAAAAATGCGGAATGCACACCATGTGCATTCCGCATCCGTATATATTACGGAAGTTCTCCCGCAAAAAAAAGGAAACATGTCCTATACTTGGCCTCAAAACACGTCCGTAGCCCCATTAAAGTCAATGGATCCGCAAAATTACGGAACACTACGGAAGACTTTCTGTATGTCTTCCGTTCCATTTTTATACGGATCACGGAATACATACGGTCGTGTGAATGGGGCCTTAGAGATGAGCGAATCATTCAAAATTTTATTCGCCAAACATTTGTCAAACTTTTCATAGGATTTGTATATTCGACAAATATATTTGTTAAATTTGCGTACAAAATATAAGTTATTATGTGGCGTTTAGCGAACATTCGCGCACTAATAACGAACGTTCAGTTTTAAAAGGTACGTAAATTCTTTGAACACGTACGCATTAGAGTACAAATTGCGTACGAATCCTCGACGTACTATTGTCTAGCGATTACGTAATACGCAGGCACGCACGACGAGAGGCCGCGGCGTGCACTCCTCAGAGGCAGAGCGAATTTTTGAAAATGGCATCCAGGCGATCCTCATCATTTAGCTCTGCAGAGTTGAAATACATGATCCAGCTGATGGACCGGCAGGATTACGATGGCACACACCGCCACCCGAACCAGCATAAAAAGGAGATGATCCAACAGGTGATCCGAGGCTTGTACCATCGTTTTGACACTGTGCGGACCACGGGCCAGATCCAGCTGAAATGGTCCGATTTGAAGTTTAAATGCCCAGAGCGGCTTAATGAGATCCGCACAGAGATACGGCAGGGTGAGTAACAAAATATTTGAAAATTTAAAAAATGTTAAAAAATTAGTGTACTGTATTGTATATATACCAGCAGTGAGTGCCAATAATGAAAAAAGTATAGAAGGACAACGTGGGCATGCGTAGTGCGCTGCAGTAATTTTCTTTCATGCTAGGCCACGCCTCTAACTCGAACCAAACAAGTGAAGGTATTCTCAGATATGTGCCCCTTCACAGTAATTTGCCTTAGGCTACTTTCACATATGCGGTGGTGATCCTGCAGGCTGTTCTGCAGTATTTGTCCTGCCAATTCCAGGCGTTCTTGCCGAATAGCGGCCGGATCAGTGCCGTCTCCCATTATTGTTAATGGTGCTCGCTGTTCTCCCGTTTGTGTCAGGCAAATGCACTAGTGTGAAAAAAAGTGCCCTTAGATATATGCCCCTTCATAGTTAGCGCTTCCTCCTCCTACACACAGACTCAAAGACGTGCTCATGCTGCAGCTAATGTCAGTGGGCGATATCAAAATTATTCCCACCGCACCGTGTTAACGATATTAAGAAATTTATTGCGACGATATCTATCGCGATAAATACCTATTTAGAAGAAAAAAATAGATATTATATGGCCCCCCTCTCACCCATAATATCTTCATAGTAGTATAGTATGGGATCATCCAGCCCAAAACTATTCCCATGTATGAACATCAGAAGTTACAACTGTTCATTAGAGTTGAATGTAATGCCATTATTTAATGTTTTTTACAGCTGCTGCACCACAGAGGAGCCCCTCTCACCCTCCTCCACCCAAGTGAGAGAGGACCCCACCTGCCCCTCCAACACCACCAGCCCAACTTCCAGAGGTTAAAATAAAAAGTGTAATGGGTGGACCTTCTGTGATCAAAATATAACCTAAATTTTTGTTTTATCTTTTGTAGCTCCAACCGTCAGGGAGGAGTTTTCCCCTGGACCAATGGAAGACCACGGAGTATGGGTGTCAACAGTACAAACAAACCCCAATCTGACCATGTGTGGCCTTCTCAGTGAGCAGTTCAAAGAAAACAAAAAGGCTCAATACATATACATGTCACTGAATAACTCATTCCAGTACATATACCAAATATATTATGACATGCAATTGCTAAAGTATTCTGATCCAGGTTCTGGTTTGAAAGTTTAGAATTTTTTTACGCGGGACAACCACTTTTACTCGATCATACTAATTATATTACTGTTTCCACCCCTACAGATATCCCCACTGACTTTGAAGTGGAGGAAGCCTTAGGCCGCTTCGGGACCAGGCTCCACGCTGCCTCCCGGCTTATTCGTGGCCTGCAGCTTGAGCACAAAGAGAGCTGCAGGAGATGATGGCCAGACGTCGGCAAAATCCGGCGTAACCTTTTTTTTGTTTGTTTATTATATTATTTATTATTTGTAAAAAGTTATTATTTATTACTAAAATATTCTTGTAAAACCTGTGTTTTGAGTGCTTTGCTAACCCTTTAACACCTTCCTGACATAGTGTGAAGAAGACAGGGATGTACGTTTAGGCCAAGACTGAAAAAATTGTCCCACGGCCATTTTCCTGTACTAATGAACACAGCGGTGTCTGCCAGACGAAGTATTAATAAATTACGCACACTCCGGTTCACTGATTACAATTTACAGTAAAAGAAAAAGGCTTGGCTTGTTTGGACAACAAGCCTGTACATTCTGCCTTGTAACATAGGCAGTGAAAATTATATATGAGCGTTTCATGGCTGCCCCGGTCAGTAGTAGTAGGGGACAGGGTATATTAGCAGAGAGTGATTGGTAAATACAACAAACTGTGGTGGAGTATAACAATCTCCGCTAATGTAACTTGTAACAATCTCCGCTAATGTAAGGTAACAACAGTGTAATTATTTAATTTTTTAATTTAATTCCTTTTTTTTCTTTAAAAAAAAATAAAATGTGTTAAGACACTCAGACTATTCTGCCCTGCAAGGCCTGATCTAATCAGCAGCCTCAGCAAGAGGAGTATGAAATTCGGAGGTAATCCAGCCTTTATTCATTTTTATAAACGTGTTTTATTTTGTCCTTTTGGGTGTCACCACCTCCCCAGCGGCACTAAAAACCCTCTCTGACATCACACTTGAGGCTGGGCAGGAAAGAAGCCCTAGTGTATAGTGGGACAGTTCCGGCCACTGTTGTAATCTTCCTGCCCAGAAGTCCAGGGGGTCTGAGAAGAGGCTTTGCGAGTCAGACTGCAGGTACGCCTGAACCTGCTCATTGAGGCGGGTGATCTGGGCCTGCTCACTTGGCTGCAGCTGTTGGGAGGCAGAGAAAAATTGCTGCATCAGACTAATTAGGCTTAACTGGCTGCTGCTGGTTGTGGCAGGAGGTGGATGACTCGGCCAGACCTCCCTCTCAGACACGCTGGCAGCAGGCTGAGGCTGGCTGAAACCTGTGGCCAGGTTACTACATAGCTTCTCCCGCAATGATGCTAATTTCTCCTTCCTTTCCTTTGGAGGAAAACAATCCCCCATGTTGGATTGATACCGCGGGTCCAGAAGCATTGCCAGCCAGTATTCGTCTGTCTGCCTTATTTTTACGATACGCCTGTTGCTCTGTAAGCATGTGAGCATACAGCTCGCCATCCTGGTCAGCGTGCCCAATGAGCCAGTTCTTTCCATCTCAGCCTCTCTCAGGGACACTTCAGTGTCCCTGAAAGTCTCATCATCGTCAGCCTCCAGACCCTCCAGCTGTGTCTCCTCCTGGTCAACATTGTCATCCTCATTAAAATCCTGCTCCTCCTCTCCCCCCTTTAACTGAAGCTCCTCCTCCTCATCGTCCTCCTGCTCCGCAAGGGAACTTTGGCGTTGGGGCTCCCCTACAGTGACAGCATGGCATGCAGACAGATGGCCAGGATTTCCTTCCCCCATTGCCCCCTACTGCATGAGCGTGAGTGTCTTTTCAAGCACAAATATTAGTGAAATTATGTCGTTCACACCGCAGGTGTCCCGGCTGACCAATTTTGTGGCTTCTTCAAAGGGCGTTAGAACAGTGCAGGCATCTTGGACCAGCCTCCACTGCCGGAAATCAAAGCCGCACCTGCTCCCTATGGTGGAAGATTCTGTCTGCTGCTGGACAAAATCGTCCACTGCTCTATGCTGCTCAAGGAGCCGCTGCAACATATGAAGAGTGGAATTCCACCGGGTCGGCACGTCACCTATTAAGCGGTGTGGCAGCAGTTCCAGCAGAGCGTGGCAAGATACATATGAATGGCTCAAAAGCTTCCGTGACTTTGCCAGCACTATGCGCAGGCCAGTGAATGTTTTGAGAAATCTCTGCACCACTAGATTTAGGACATGTGCCATACAGGGAGCATGCGTGAATTGACCCAGGTTTAGCGCTGCCACTATATTTGTCCCATTGCCACTCACTACCTTGCCCACTTCCAGCTGTCGTGAAAACAGCCAGCGCGCTATTTGCTGCTTCATGTAATGCAGCAGGCGCTGGCCTGTGTGGCTGCTACTGCCAAGACAAACTAAGTCTAACACTGCATGGCAGCGTTTCACCTAGCACATATGATATGAAGGAGGGGGGTTAACTCTCTGCCCTGACGCTCCAGCAGGCGGACTGCCCGTGGAGGTGAAAGCAGATAGTTGTTGGGTGGCCTGATGCAATCCTGGTTGGAAAGTGCGTGGAGGTGCCAACAGCAATTGGCCCGGTTGCTGGGGGGTTCCTGGCTTGTTGCCACTAAATACATTCAGCCGGTGGCCAGTAAAGGACATGTATTGCCCCTGGCCGTAAGCACTGCTCCAGGTGTTCACCGTGACATGCACGGTGCTGCAGAGAGACAGCTGCAGGGAGCGTCCTATATTGTCAGCCACGTGGGAGTGAAGGGCGGGGATAGCTTTTTTGGAGAAGAAATGCCGGCTAGGGACCTGCCAGCGTGGCTGAGTGCAAGCTATTAGCTCCCTAAAAGCTGGACAGAGACTGCACACCCAGCAACTTTGTCAGGTGACTAGAGATGAGCGAAGCGATTCGTCGATTTGTTGATTCGTATCGAATCTTGGGATTTTTTAAGCTGCGGAGCGAATCCGAATATTAGGTGCTTCGCTTTTGTATGCATCGCTACATAGTTTGTCCGCTAAATTATACGCTATTCTACGTATAATTTAGTTACTCTATACGCTGTTGCGTAGACTCCTCCCTGGTAGTCACTCTACACGCTGTTGCGTACGAATTCTATTCAGCGATGCAGACTCCTCCCTGGTAGTTCCGCCCACTTCTCCTGCGTGCGAGGAAGACGTGGCAAGTCAGCAGAGTAAGATGGCGGCGAGACAGCGAGGTCCTGACTGGGGAAGCATGTTGTGGGCAGACGACCCCTATGAGGAGAAGGAACCGGAGATCTATCTCTCACAACTCAACAGGAAGTCGGATGAGGTGCCTGCTGAGGTGGTGACTCCACTGGCTGACAAGGCGGAGGCGGCAGGAGTTCCCGCTCCGCCGCGCAAGGACTACTCCTTACACCAGAATTTGATGGTCCCTGAGGCTGTCACCCAGAACGCCCAGACCCTCTGGGAATATAAAAAGCTGGTGGAGGAGTGGGTGGTGCAAGTTTTGGAGCACCCACGGTCCGGTGACCCTAAGCTGGAGCGCCGAAGGGGAACCGTTATTTGGTTCAACGTGGAGCCGGTTTCATCGGCGATGAGGAGACGGTGGAGGAATTATATGTTAACCGCCGTTCGGTTAAGTGGCTGTATCTTCCGCCCGTATGCCACAATCTCCACGCTGGGGATTACGTGGAGTATACCCCCATGAAGAGCCTCCAAGGCCCCTTTGCTACTGGGGTGAAAATCTTAAAACGACCACCTACTCCTGCAGCGCCCCCGGAAGACTGGAGTGAGGAGGCCCAGGCCGCAGAAGAGGCTTGTGACCTTGAGACCTTGAGATTTGAAGAGAAATCCCAAGGTCAGGATCAGCCGGAACCCCTGATTCCTGATTTGCCGCCACCGCCACCGATACCACTGATCCTTCATGTGGGACAGATGACCACGAACACTTTCGTGTACCATCCAACTGTTGTACAGTACCACTACCAACTGCCATGCCCATGGCAGTTGCAGGCCGCACAGTCCGCCGCTCGTGGAAGAACGTTACCATTATCGTTACAGCCGGAGATTCTGTCACCTGGCAGATGGATCTGGCCACTACAGAGTGATGGGCAGGGCCACAGTTACCACTGCCTTTGCCAGTGTGACAGCCCAGTCACCAAGAAGACCATCCTTGAGAGGTTGGCGGGGGTCTGCTGCCGCAGCCAGGGCCGCTTTCATGATGAGGCAGGAGCGCCCTCTCATGTCCTTTAGCTCCAGCAGCAGTGAGGAGGACCTGCTGGCCTTTAAGTAATTCCAGCAGTTTTTATGGGAGCCACAACATGGACTTATCCTGAAGGGTGGGCACTAGCTGGCCCTAGTTTTTAGTTTTGTTGCCCCGCGTTTGTCCTCACCCAGATGGCCATGGATTGTTAGGACTCCCCCATCAAAAAAAAGTTTTTTTATTCAAGTTGCGCATACGTGCGCCTCATCCTTTTTTCCCCCTTTTCAAGTCATTTGGGGAGCCCCTCGAAAGAGGGTTTTTAAAGGGAACCTTTGCTGCTATTTTTTTACCCATTTGGATTACAATTTTGCCTATGTGGATTACAAATTGCGACTGAGTTTGGGACTCTGCTCCAGTTCTATGACAAGCGTCAGAAGAAAAGAGACTTAAACATGTCCGTGAGCATACTAGGTAGGTGATATTTAAAATGTTTATATTATACTTATAATAATGTATTTGCACTATTTACCAGATATGTGTCTCGAATATTCGCTCTGCTCTGAGGAGTGCACGCTGCGGCCTCTCCTCGTACATTCCCGCGTATTACGTAATCGCTTAGACAATAGTACGCTGAGATTTGTAAGCTATTTGTACGCTCATGCGTACGTCTTCTAAGAAGTTGCGTACATTTTGTAAATGAACGATTGTTATTAGTGAGTGAATGTTCGCTAATAGCACATAATAACGTATATTTTGTACGCAAATACAACAAATCCATTCGTCGAATACATGAATTTTAGGAAAAGTTCGGCGAATGTTCGGCGAATAATTTTTTCAATGATTCACTCATCTCTACAGGTGACCATTCAATTTGCGCACTGTCGGATTACTTGTGGCGTAAAACTGCTTCCTGGCCACACACTCGGCAATGGACGGCTGCCGAATAAGAGGAGGTGGAGACATGCACGCAGTGGGCGATGAGATGTATGTACTAGTTACACCCCTGGAAGCGGGCTGAGCTACTGCCCTGGATGCGGCCTGCCTGACAGAAGGGACCCCCCAGCTCTTCAGTATTAATGAACTGCTCTAAATTGCCAGCATGACGCCGCTTCAGATGGTTCCACAGAGCAGTCGTCCCGACATTTGTGGCTTTCCCACGGCTCAATTTCTGTTTACACAAATTACACGTGGCCATACTGCTGTCCAACCCAGATCCTCTGGTCTAACAACTCAGATTCATCATCAGACTTCTCCACACCACTTTTTTCTGACTGAAAAATAGGCTGTTTCCCACCAGCCTCCAATTCCGGGCAGTCCAAACTCTGACTGTCCTCTAAGAAATCCTCAGGGAGGCTGTCCTCTATAACCGCCAGATTATGCAGAGGGATTCGGTGGCCTTTTATTTTATAAATTGCAGAAGGGACACCACTAGGAGGGAGCACTGAAGCCCGAGAGGTGGCACAAAATGATGGGCTTTGCTGGAGCGGAATGGTGGAGCAGGACGAGTCTGACCCCTGGCTACATATGGATACTTTATTAGCAGATTACAGATCATCTGGCTGAGACTGAAATGAGCGTGCTATCCACTCCACTACCTCATCGACTTTCTCCTCCACTACAATTTTGCGCCTTGGTGGGTTAGCCTGGTGGAACAGTGGCCAACTATTAAGAATTACAGAAGTAGAAGCTCCAGCTACAGGTCCTTTGGCACTGCTGCCCTGTGCCACCTTCTCCTTTTTTTTTTAGAGCTCGAGGTCTGGCTGGAACTGGACCTCTTTTGCTTATCCATTCCAGACATTTTTCACTTCACTGTGGCCCTGCAGCTGGTCTTTGTCTTTGTCCCCGTGTCTCTTCCTGTCTCTCTCCCTATCTCTCTCCCTGTTTCTCTCTCTCCCTGCCTGATTAATTACTAGCTCTGCAGTTGCCCTGCAGTATCCTTGATGTGTAATATGGATTCCCTGAACAATTACACCCCAATTTTAACAAAAACAGGTCTCAGTGTCTCAGAACATCGCACACAGTGCTTCTGCTTGTCTCAGCAGTCGCAGCAGAAGTGATGCATCACTGGCTTACCGAGCCTGAGCCAATCAGAGCAAGCCCTGCCCACTAGGTCAGGTGACCGCTTTTTTCCTGGGCTTTTGCGCACGAATAATGAACTAACAGTAAAAGTTCGCTAATTACTTGTATTCGTACGCAACAGCCTATAGAGTAACTTATACGTAGCATTAGCGTACAACTTATATAGGAACATTTCCGAATCTTAATGGAGCGAATCACCTAATATTCGGATTCGCTTCGCAGCTGAAAATTTCCAAGATTTGTTACGAATCAACGAATGGCTGAATAGATTTGCTCATCTCTAGTTAGAGTCAGGAATAGAGCACAGGTCAGTACACGAATAGAAAAACAGAGCAGAACTATGTGACCACCATGCTAGAAACATCACCTGAATGAAACAAAAGTGGGCGGCCACAGGTTGGTGAAACAGGAGCAGCTGAGCCAAATGCGCAGGATAGTGTAATGGGAGACACTCTCCGCTACAATGTTGAGTGCAGTGTACATGGCACAGTGGAGTGAGTTTGGCTTCTTTTCTCCCTCCACACTTGGTACCACCCACACACTGTGCATTCCTGTATAGCACTTTGAAGTGGGCGCTGACTGTGAGTTTAGAAAGAGAAGCTCTCCACCACACTGGTGAGTGAGTGGTGTGGCATTGTTCTCCCTCAACTGTCATCCTAACTGGTGAGTGCAGGCCACAGTGTCCTCTACAGTATAAACAATTAGATGTCAAATTCCCCTTGATTGTCCCAAATATATAGTATATTTTCTAGGCTATAAGAGGCACCTGATTATGAGGGTACCTGCATATGGATGTTAATAAATGCACAGAAGATCTGCATGGTTTTCCATGCTGATTTCTGTGTGTTTCTGCACCCAAAAAGCACCAAAATTTTAAATTTCTAATTACAGTTTTTGTTGTGTATTGTTCATTTGAAAAAAGTGAAATCTGCAGCTAAAACTGCCAAAATAATTGACATGTGCGGTTTTGGAAATCCACACGGCAGGTCAGTTACATGCAGAAAAAAAGACTGCAAACTGTACATGAGAATGATCTAATCTCATACACTTTGCTGGTAAAGTATTACTCATAGTTTTTTTCCGCACAGGAATCCAAGCAGAAAAACCATGTGTAATCTGCAACGTGTGGAGGTACTCTACGATGCACTCCAGAAAATTCTAACAGAAAATTAGAAAAAAGTATTTTCTATTTATTAAAGCATCCCTGGTGGTTTAATAAAGTGGAGGGGTCATGAATGATCAGTAGCTTACAAACACAGCACTGCTTTATACATAGCTGACAAACACAGCTTTGCTACACATCCAGCACATTACATACATCCCATGATAAACACAGCTTTGCAACACAGATGACATATATACACACAACACTGCTATATATATCTAACAAACAGCTGGAAACAGCTGCATACACCCCATGACAAATTCAACTTTATGACACAGCTGACATATCCACACACAACACTGCTATAGTTTTGAAAAAGTAACCCTTGACCTTTTCCACATTTATTTAAGTTACATCCACAAACTTAAATGCATTTAAGGGATTTTATGTGAAACACAAAGTAGCAAGTATATGTGTGAAGGGAAAAGAAAATTATACATAGTTTTCAAAAATTTTTAATAATTGAAAATCTGAAAAGTGTGGCATGCATTTGTATTCAGTCCCCTGTACTCTGATACCCCTAAATAAAATCCAGTCTGAGCAATGGCCTTCACAAGTCACCTTATTAGTAAATAAAGTCCACCTGTCTGTAATATATTCTCAGTATAACTACAAATGTTCTGTGAAGGCCTCAGAGGCATCAGAGGCAAACAGCATCATGAAAACCAAGGAACACACCAGACAGGTCAGGGATAAAGTTGTGGAGAAGTGTAAAGTGTTAGGTTATAAAAAAAAATATCCCAAGCTCTGAAAATCTCAAAGAGTACTGTTCAATCTATCATCTGAAAAAAAGGAGTATGACACAACTGCAAGCTTACTAAGACATGGCTGTCCACCTAAACCGATAGCCCAGGCAAGGAGCACACTAATTAGAGAAGCAGCCAAGAGACCAATGGTCACTCTGGAGGAGCTGCAGAGATACACAGCTGAGGTTTTTATGGAAGAGTGGAATGAAGAAAGCCTTTTTGAAAGCTAGCCATAATAAATCCCATTTGTAGTTTGCCACAAGCCATGTAGGGGACACAGAAAACATGTTGAAGAAAGTGTTCTGGTCAGGTGAGACCAAAGTATAACTTTTTCACCTAAATGCAAAATGCTATGTGTGGCGGGAAACTAACACTGCATATCAACCTGAACATATCATCCCCACTGTGAAACATTATGGTGGCAACATCATGCTGTTGGGATGCTTTTCTTCAGCAGGGACAGGGAGGCTGGTCAGAGTTGATGGAACATGGATGGAGCTAAATACAGGGCAATCATGGAGGAAAGCCTGTTAGAGGCTGCAAAAGATTTGAGACTGGGGAAGAGGTTCACAATCATCAAAGGTCCTTTAGCTTCCAGCGATCATAGTTTTTATCTCCTTTCACTGTACTTTAAGAGTTTTCAGCATGGAGATGGCTGTGTTCCTCTTCAAGATCGTGCACCCTCCTGCCTGCATTGATCATACAGATCGGTTTTAGACAGAAAGAGAGTGTGAAATGTGCATAAGAACACCACTCTCATTAATCCAGCAGAACGCTGTATGAGTACTCTGTTGGATCATTAAGGAACCAGTCTGAGAGGTAAATGTCTTAGTGCGTCTTGTGCTCATCCAACCATATGGTGGCAGTATTTCTGTTACAAACTTACATAGGACAACACAAAGGTATCTACATACGCAGACAAAATTGTTGGTACCCTTCCATAATGGTCACTGACATAACTTGAAATTGCCAAAAGTAATAATAAATAAAAAATATATTGAAAATCAGCTAATGAAAATCAGACATTGATTTTGAATTGCGGTTCAAGAGAATTATTTTAAAAAACAAACTTATGAAACTGGCCTGGACAAAAATGATGGTACTCATAACTTAATATTTTGTTGCACAACTTTTTGAGACAATCACTGCAATCAAGAGATTTCAGAAACTCTGAATGAGACTTCTGCACCTTTCCACAGGTATCTTGGTCCTCTCCTTGTGAGTAAACTCCTCCAGCTGTCTCAGGTTTGAAGAGTGCCTTCTCCAGACTGCATCTTTCAGCATCTTCCACATATGTTCAGTAGGATTTAGATCAGGGCTTTCTTTAACGAAAGGGTGCTAACAATTTTATCTGTGTGTGTGTGTGTGTGTGTGTGTGTATATATGCTTTAGTTACATCCAGTAGCCGCCTCCAGTCACATGACCAATGGAACCAATAGGAGCAGTGGCAGCACTGATGTCTCTGTATTCTATTCACTGCGCTCATTCAGCATTGTGTATGCAAAAACTGAGAAGACATAAGTGATGAGAATCGCAGTAAGTACAACAGGATGTAAAAAAGCTAAAATGTCATGTGTCTGTGGGGTGTCTTGTAGATAACACATAAGTAATAACAGCTCCTGATATTTTGAATTTTTCATTTTACGCTCTGTAAAACTTCCCATGGCAAATCTGCGACTGTGCATGCTGCTGTGAAACCTCACTGTGATTACATTCAAAGGAGTCTGATTTCTTGGGATGTATATGTTGAGTGATTTTGTTAATGAATGCATCTTGATAGAGGTTAATAGAAAATATTACAGCAATTCAATGTGATATTGGATTGAGTTGGTATTGTTACACACATAGGTGTAACTACAGCCATAGCAGCACAAGCACTTACTACGGGGCCAGAGGTTGTTGGTGGTGGTGGGGGCCATAAGGTGCAAGAACACCTTTTGTGGGGAATAACATTATGGTGTTTTTTTTTTTGTCATAATGTTGGTTTTCGAATATATGGTGCTATTATACATACGAGGGTGAGTCAAAAATTATTCCCACTCAGGCTGTAGCATTTACAGATGTAGCAGTGTTAACAGTCACACTTGGTGAGTTATTACATCTAGTTAACATGTTATGACTGTTAACTCTACTACTTCGGTATTTTAATCAACTTTCAAAGAAGATAAAAACATAATTTGTCCACATAACCTTCCTCTTCCCTGCTGTTCAGATTTGAACATGTTATGTCAGTTCATTTGTAACTACGATGTAAGGAATTCATTTTTTATGGTCTTTTTAACGAGGAACACTGGAGTTTGTCAAAGCTGACGCGAAACACTTGTTGGTGTGTTTTTGGAGGAGCACACCTCTTGGTCTGTATACCATTCTGTATTATTTGCAGTGCCATACTTTGGTTTATACTTATATTTACTGCTGCTACATGCTTACATTACTACCTATGTGACTTATGTTGTGGCTCCTCCATGTGGCTGATCTGTCGATATCATATGTTTGTAAATTTGAACTTATATTTAATAAAATATTGATTTATTTTCATATAAATCTGTGTATGCAGTGTGCTTGATACTTTTTTTTTCGGTGTTTATCATTTCATTGCACTTGCCGGTGATCTTGGCCCTTTTTTCTAGGTGTATTAAATTTCTTTTGCTTTGATGGTATGGGTCTAAAAGCATGGCTATCCAGTAATCATCAGACAGCTTCATGTGAAAGATACCCCTGGTAATATGTAAGTAAGCAATCATAAAGCTTGTCATTCTGGCAAGTGTGCTGGAGGACCCAGTTCTTTCCGGCTCCACTCCTCACTGTGATAATTTGTCATTGTCGTTGGTGTTGTTGTCATCATCATGATCCTGCTCCTCCACCATCAACATCTCCTCCTCCGGTGGCAGTTCCTCATCCTCTTCATCCATGGGACTTTCTCTATGTGGGTCCCAACAGCTATAGGGTAGCCAGCAAAATATGTAAGCTGTTCTTTTTTCGCCATACCTTGTTTCATCAGCATGAGGATCTACTCTAAGAAAAATACCAGCTGGATGACATAGCTTATGCCGCAGTTGTCCCTCCTAACAAATTTTGTTTCCTTTTCATAGTGCTTCAGTACACCACATGGCATTTTCGATGAGCTGCCACTGTCTGACCTCAAAACAACACATGCTTCCTACTGAGGTAGCCTGGTGCATTACAAAATCGTTCACTATTTCAGTGAGTTGGAACATTATGGCAAATTGTTCTGTATCTGCAATCCCAGGAGGGTGTTCCTTGCCACATAAGAATGGCTGAAATGCAAGGACAGTTTCCTGGACATGGACAGCTCCCTCTGCAATTTATTATACTTTTTCAAAAAGCATTGCACAACTAAATTGATCAAGCACACTATGCAGGGATCATGTGTTGTTTTCTCCCAAATGCCTGGCCATTGTGATCCTGCCATTGTCGCTGAGCATCTAACATAGTAACATAGTTTATAAGGCCGAAAAAAAGACATCTGTCCATCCAGTTCGACCTGTTTTCCTACAAGTTGATCCAGAGGAAGGCAAAAAACCCCTGTGCGGTAGAAGCCAATTTTCCTCACTTCAGGGGAAAAAATTCCTTCCCGACTCCAATCAGGCAATCAGAATTACTCCCTGGATCAACAACAACCCATATCTAGTAACTATAACCTGTAATATTATTACCCTCCAGAAATACATCCAGGCCCCTCTTGAACTCTTTTAGTGAACTTACCATCACCACCTCCTCAGGCAGAGAGTTCCATAGTCTCACTGCTCTTACCGTAAAGAAACCTCTTCTATTTTTGAGAACAAACCTTCTTTCCTCCAGGCGCAGAGGATGTCCCCTCGTCATGGTCACTGTCCTTGGGATAAAGAGATCATGGAAGAGATCTCTGTACTGACCCCTGATATATTTATACATAGTTATTAGATCTCCCCTCAGTCGTCTTTTTTCTAAAGTGAATAACCCTAATTTTGATAATCTTTCTGGGTACTGTAGTCCACCCATTCCAGCTATGACTTTAGTTGCCCTCCTCTGAACCCTCTCCAGCATTGCTATGTCTGCCTTGTTCACAGGAGCCCAGAACTGTACACAGTACTCCATGTGCGGTCTGACTAGTGATTTGTAAAGTGGCAGGACTATGTTCTCATCACGGGCATCTATGCCCCTTTTGATGCAACCCATTATCTTATTGGCCTTGGCAGCAGCTGTCTGACACTGGTTTCTGCAGCTTAGTTTGCTGTTCACTAAAATTCCTAGGTCCTTTTCCATGTCAGAGTTACCCAATGTTTTACCATTTAGTATGTACTGGTGACTTGCATTATTCCTTCCCATATGCATAACCTTACATTTGTCAGTGTTAAACCTCATCTGCCACTTCTCTCCCCAAGCATCCAGTCTATCCAGGTCCATCTGTAGCAGTGTACTGTCCTCTTCTGTGCTAATTACTTTACACAGTTTAGTGTCATCTGCAAAAATTGATATTTTACTGTGCAAGCCTTCTACAAGATCATTAATAAATATATTGAAGAGAATAGGGCCCAATACTGACCCCTGTGGTACCCCACTAGTTACAGTGACCCAATCTGAGTATGTACCATTAATAACCACCCTCTGTTTTCTATCACTGAGCCATTTACTTACCCACATACAGACATTTTCTCCAAGGCCAAGCATTCTCATTTTATATACTAACCTTTTATGTGGTACAGTGTCAAATGCTTTGGAGAAGTCAAGATATACGACATCCATTGATTCCCCGCGGTCAAGTCTAGAACTTACCTCCTCATAGAAACTGATTAAATTGGTTTGACACGACCGATCCCTCATGAAGCCATGCTGATATGGAGTTATTTGCTTATTTTCATTTAGGTACTCCAAGATAGCATCTCTTAGAAAACCTTCAAACAGTTTACCCACTACAGATGTTAAACTTACCGGCCTATAGTTCCCGGGCTCTGTTTTTGGACCCTTTTTGAATATTGGCACCACATTTGCTATGCGCCAATCCTGTGGAACACTCCCTGTCAGTATAGAATCCTTAAATATCAAGTATAAGGGTCTGGCAATGGCATTACTTAATTCTCTTAGGATACGGGGGTGTATGCCATCCTGTCCTGGAGATTTGTCTATTTTAATCTTTTTAAGACGCCCCAGTACTTCTTTCTGGGTCAGACAGGACACTTTTAAAGGGGAATTCACTTTTATATTCTGCATTTCATCTGACAGTTTATTTTCCTCAGTGAATACAGTGGAGAAAAAAATATTTAAGAGTTTTGCTTTCTCCTCATCGCTCTCTGCTACTCCCCCCTTATTACTCTGTAAGGGGCCGACACCTTCAGATTTATACTTTTTAGTATTTATATAATTGAAGAACATTTTAGGGTTAGTTTTACTCTCTTTAGCAATTAGTCTTTCAGTCTCTAGTTTAGCTGCTTTTATTTGTCTTTTACAAATTCTTTTTTTTTCCTTATAGTTTTTCAATGCTTCCTCACTCCCCTCCTGTTTTAGTGATTTAAATGCTTTCTTTTTGTCATTTATTGCTTTTTTACAGTTCTATTTATCCACATTGGTTTTTTCTTGTTTCTTATCATTTTATTCCTATACGGTATGTACCTCTCACAATTAGATATTAGGATGCTTTTAAAAATATCCCATTTTGTGGCTGTATTTTTATTTTCGAGGATTTTGTCCCAGTTAGTTAGACCTATGGCCTCTCTTAGATGGCTAAATTTTGCATTTTTGAAGTTTGGTATTTTTGTTCCTCGCTGAAGAAATGCTTTTTTTAATGACAATTTAAAGGTTATTATTTTATGGTCACTGTTACCAAGGTGTCCCCCAACCTGCACATCTGTTGTTCTGTCAGGTCTATTGGTTAATACTAAGTCCAGTATGGCCGTCCCTCTAGTCAGGTCCTGAACCAGTTGGGAAAGGTAATTGTCTTTGGTTATTGCCAAGAACCTGTTTCCTTTATGAGATATACAGGTTTCAGTTTTCCAGTCTATATCTGGGTAGTTGAAGTCCCCCATAATAACAACCTCATTCTGATTTGCCGCCTCGTCTATTTCATTTAGAAGTCGATTTTCTGTGGCCTCTGAAATATTAGGTGGTTTATAATAAACTCCTATTAGTATTTTATTATTGTTTTTGGCTCCATTTATTTCTACCCACAGTGACTCCACATCTTCATGTCCCTCACTTATATCTTCCCGGATTGTGGGCTTTAGACAGGACTTTACATAAAGGCAGACCCCTCCCCCTCTCCTGTTTTGACGATCCTTTCTAAAAAGATTGTAACCCTGTACATTAACTGCCCAGTCATAGCTATCATCCAGCCATGTCTCAGTTATTCCCACTATGTCATAGTCCTCCTCACACATCACTAATTCCAGTTCACCAATTTTATTAGTTAGGCTTCTGGCATTAGTGTACATACAATTAGGAGGTCTATGTATATTTTTTCCCCCGTTTGTCAATTTACTATTACTTATGAAATGAATATCTGGGGTTCTTGGGTTACTTTGGTTGTTGTTTTGCACAGTCTTCTCCCTACATTCCTTACTAACCCCAGCCCCCACTAACCCCCCACTTTTCCTTCCTATGACCCACTCTCTATCTACACTATCTACCCCCTTATTACTATGGGCACCCACCCTCCCCCCAGATCCTAGTTTAAAAGTTCCTCCAGCCGTCTAACCATTTTCCCCCCAGGGCAGTTGCACCCTCCCCATTAAGGTGCAGCCCTTGCCCCTAAGTATGCCAATCTGCTTATTTAGATCCAAGATCTGGGCTTCCAAATATGCAACGTGATTGCATCTAGTGCAAATGTATTCACCCTCGAATGGCTCTTCAAGGCATGCATATATTCCACAGGACACACACTTAGTAGCATTGTCCATGGAGCACCTGCTAGATGGGGATATACAGTACAGTACAGAAAAACAGTAAATATGTGATAAGATGCGGTTTTGCTGTAGTTAAAGGACCAGCTCAGATCAAGTTACCAACAAACAAGGAAAATCCCTCCAACCTTACTTTTTCCTCCTTGTCTTAAACTCCGGTTCTTTAAACTCCACTTATACACAGCCCACTTACACAGCAAGCTCAATGTCAGAGCAAGCTCTAGAAGAGTTAGCTATGTAATTTATAGCACCTGGGATCAGAAACCACTCCCCTTCACCAGGTACACAGCAGAGAAAAAAAAAAGGGTTTAAATGTTAGAACCAAATGCAAGCACTAAACAAACAAGGACTTTTCCAATAAACTATAGACAGTTATTTGCAGTCACTCCAACCAAATCACACTCAGTACCAGCACTCCGGTTCTTTAAACTCCACTTATACACAGCCCACTTACACAGCAAGCTCAATGTCAGCTCAATGGCTCAGTTGAAGTTGTCAGGGAGTCAGCCACAGGAATGCTTCCTGTTTAAGGCACTTTAGCAAGTGATTGGCTGTGTGGCTACTCTCGCCCAGGCCTATCAGCTCAAACATGAGATAGCAATACTTCACTTCACACCTATGATAGGAAGGAGGGAGAGTGAGATCGACGCTCTGCCATGCTGCTGTTGGGGGTGGGAATATATCCATCGAGGAGGAGGCGGATAAGCAGCTGATGTGGGAACCAGTCAGACAAAAGTGGAGGTGTCAATAGGACTTGGCCTTCTTGCTGTGGTGCTGCCTCACCATGAACAACATTAACCCAGTGGGTGCTGAAATACATGTACTGTCTCTGCCTGTAACAGCTTCACCGTGGTGTACATATTGCCGCACAACAAGAATTGCAAAGAACAGTTCACGTTTTTTGCAACATGACAGTACAAGGCAGGGATGGCTTTTTGGGAGAATAAATGCCGGCTAGGTATTTTCTAGCAAGGCTGAGAGCCTGCCATCAGCTCCCTAAAGACAGCACTTCTACAGTGACTGCACTTCTAGCCGCTTGACCAGGTGATGGCTCAGCTTGCATCTCAGTGGATCCTTGGGAGTGTAGAGTTGTTTCTTTGCCATAAATTCCATTATCAATGGCTGAAGATGGAGCAGAGTAAGAAGAGGAGGAATAGTCTGAGCATGATGATGATGATGATGACAAGGACACTGTACTCTTCCGCTAGCTGGAGGCCATTTCTGTTTTCCCACAGTAACTGGTAATGGCACTTCATGTGATTCAATAGAACGGTGGTGTTTATATTTGTGTTTGAATGTCCATTACTTATTTTAATCCTGCAGATCTTGCACGTGTCTATGCTTTTGTCTTCCGACAATGTGGAGAAAAACTGCCAGATGGGAGATACTTGAACTGTCACGCTCGGGTGTGGGGGGAAAAGCCACACCGAGCGTATGAGGGATGGGAACAGACAAAACCAAGGAACTGGTCACCTCCTGCAGGGGACCCTAAGACCAGGCCCTAACTGGCTACCAGTATGAACTAACCCGGGTTGTAGGAAAGCTCATACACAGGAACCTAATCTGAATAAACCCTAGAACACCCTGCAGTCTAATGACACCAGAGAGTAACCCGTTCCTCCAAGCGTACGGAGGAACAGGAGACTCAAACAGGAATAACCAAAGGAAGGGAAAACACTTAACTTTAAGTAGAACTCAGCAACAGGATCTCAGCCGAGATCCACACCACTCTCAACCAGGTAAGTAGCAGATATAAACCGCAAGGGATACTGGGAGAGGAAGAGGTAAGTAGGAGACAGCTAATTGCCAAGCGGCAACAGCTGAGGGAAAGGGGTGTGGTGAACAGCACCCAAACCACAGGGAATAGCCTGTCAAACCTGTCACTTAGAAAGCCGCGCAGAACGTCTGATTCCAGACGCAAGACCACTCGTGACATTACCCCCCCTTTTACGGGTGACCTCCGGGCACCCAGGACCAACTTTATCAGGGTGACACCTGTGAAAGGCTTTTACCAAACGACTGGCATTCACGTCAGATGCCGGTACCCATGACCTCTCCTCAGGACCATAACCCTTCCAATGAACCAGATATTGAAGGGTCCCACGAAGAACTCGAGAATCAATGATCTTGACAATCTGAAATTCCAAATTACCATCCACCAAGACAGGCGCGGGTGGCAAGGGAGATGGCTCCAGAGGTTCAACATACCTCTTCAACAAACATCTGTGAAACACATTATGGATTTTCAGGGCCTGCGGAAGTTCAAGACGAAATGCTACAGGATTAATAATATGCACCAAAAAATGGTGACTTACCAGTGGAGTCCTGTCTGCGATTATTTATGGCAAACTCAGCCAGAGACAAAAACGAGGACCACTCCTCCTGGTTCTCAGAGACAAAGCATCTCAAATAAGTCTCCAGATTCTGATTGGTACGCTCAGTCTGTCCATTCGTCTGGGGATGAAAGGCAGAGGAGAAAGACAGTTGTACCCCGAGCCGAGTACAGAACGCCCTCCAGAATCTGGACACAAACTGAGTCCCACGATCAGAGACAACGTCAGTGGGAATGCCATGAAGTATCACAATATTGTCAACAAACACTTGTGCAAGAGTTTTAGCATTGGGGAGTCCGGGTAATGCAATAAAGTGCGCCATTTTACTAAAACGATCTACAACCACCAGAATAACTGTCTTACCAGACGACTCAGGCAGATCAGTGATAAAGTCCATGGATAGGTGAGTCCATGGTCTGGACGGGATGGGTAATGGAAGTAGGGGTCCAGAGGGACGAGTATGTGTCACCTTAGAGCGTGCGCAGACACTACAGGCTGACACATATTCCTCAACACACTTACGCAGACCTGGCCACCAGAATCTACGAGAGATGAGGTCGACAGTGGATTTACTCCCAGGGTGTCCCGCAAGCACCGAAGAATGATGCTCCTCAAAAACCTTATAACGCAAATCAGAAGGAACAAACAACTTCCCGGGAGGGCAAGACTCCGGCGCATCTCCCTGGGCCTCAAGCACTTTAGCCTCAAGATCAGGGTAAAGAGCGGATATCACCACTCCTTCAGACAGTATAGGGCTAGGATCTTCACAATCACCACCCCCGGGAAAACTACGCCACAAGGCATCCGCCTTCACATTCTTAACCCCAGGACGGTATGTGACAATGAAATTGAATCTGGTGAAGAACAAAGACCATCTGGCCTGCCTCGGATTAAGTCGTCTAGCCGACTCCAGGTAAGCCAGATTTTTGTGATCAGTGAATACCGTGATTGGATGATTCGCCCCTTCCAACCAATGACGCCATTCCTCAAAAGCCAACTTAATGGCCAGTAACTCTCGGTTACCCACATCATAATTTCTCTCCGCCACAGAGAGTTTCTTCGAAAAAAAAGCACATGGGCGCCATTTACCAGATGACGGGCCCTGTGATAACACAGCTCCTACCCCCACATCGGATGCGTCAACCTCCACAATGAAAGGTTGTGACACATCTGGCTGCACCAATATAGGGGCAGAGGAAAAGCACTCCTTTACAGCAGAGAAGGCTTGCAATGCTGCATCAGACCACACAGAGACATCCGTCCCTTTCTTAGTCATGTCAGTTAAGGGTTTAACTATAGTCGAATAGTTCTTAATAAATTTTCGGTAATAGTTGGTGAACCCCAAAAATCGCATAAGAGCCTTCAGATTTTCAGGTCGGTCCCAGTTCAGAACAGCACAGACCTTCTCTGGATCCATACGAAAACCTGAAGATGAAAGCAGGTATCCTAAGAATTGCACCTCATGTACAGCAAAAGCACATTTCTCTAATTTTGCATACAACTTGTTATCTCTTAAGATTTGCAACACCTGCCTCACGTGATCCTGATGTGTCACAATATCTGGAGAATAGATTAGTATGTCATCCAAATACACGACTACAAACCTCCCCACAAGATGATGAAAAATGTCATTAACAAAATGCTGGAAGACAGCAGGAGCATTGGTCAACCCAAAAGGCATGACCAGGTTCTCAAAGTGGCCCTCAGGAGTGTTAAAGGCCGTCTTCCATTCATCCCCTTCCTTGATCCTGACCAGATTATATGCCCCCCTTAAGTCCAACTTGGAGAACACCTTGGCATCCACAATCTGGTTAAACAAGTCAGGAATCAAAGGAAGGGGGTACGGATCACGGACAGTAATCCTATTGAGTTCACGGAAATCCAGACATGGCCTAAGGGATCCGTCCTTTTTTTTAACAAAAAAGAACCCTGCTGCCACAGGAGATTTGGAAGGCCTAATATGTCCTTTGGCCAAACTCTCAGCAATATATTCCTTCATGGCCGTTCTCTCAGGTCCAGAAAGGTTATACAGCCTAGATTTAGGCAATCTTGTTCCAGGGATAAGATTGATAGGACAATCGTATTCCCGGTGAGGGGGTAAATCCTGACATCCACCTTCAGAAAATACATCAGAGAAATCCGATATAAAAGAAGGAAGAGTCTTAGTGGTTAAAGCAGAAAAAGATGTATTAAGGCAATTGTCAACACAATAATCGCCCCAATCCACAATTTGTCTAGTATGCCAGTCAATGGACGGATTATGTTTGCTTAAAGGGTTTCTGTCACCAGTGTTGGGCATATAAAACAGGATGACATTTGCAATGTGCAAATGTCACCTGATGCCCAAACTGGTGAACATTTTTTTACTGGTGCCCCCGTTTTTGAAATAAATCAACTTTTGTGGTATGCAAATGAAGCTTACTAGGTGCAAGGGGCGGTAACCCTGCACCTAGTAAGCGCCGTTTTCCTACCTTTATTCACGCCCCCTTTGTTGTGATAGACAGGGCCAGGCAGCTCGCTCTAGCTGCTCCTGGCCCTGTCCGTGCTGAAAATCCCGCGCCTGCGCCGTTCGGACTTCATTCGGCGCAGGCGCAGTGAGTGCCGATTGCTGCCGGGCTCCCGGCTTCCTCACTGCGCCTGCGCCGCCTTCTCTTCTGGGTGTTCTGTGACGTCATCGGCGCAGGCGCAGTGAGGAAGCCGGGAGCCCGGCAGCAATCGGCACTCACTGCGCCTGCGCCGAATGAAGTCCGAACGGCGCAGGCGCGGGATTTTCAGCACGGACAGGGCCAGGAGCAGCTAGAGCGAGCTGCCTGGCCCTGTCTATCACAACAAAGGGGGCGTGAATAAAGGTAGGAAAACGGCGCTTACTAGGTGCAGGGTTACCGCCCCTTGCACCTAGTAAGCTTCATTTGCATACCACAAAAGTTGATTTATTTCAAAAACGGGGGCACCAGTAAAAAAATGTTCACCAGTTTGGGCATCAGGTGACATTTGCACATTGCAAATGTCATCCTGTTTTATATGCCCAACACTGGTGACAGAAACCCTTTAACCACGGTAAACCCAGAACCACAGGAGCAGGAAGACCTTCCAACACAAAACATGAAATAAGCTCCTGATGAAATTCACCCACTCTTAATTTGATATCATGCACCATCTGAGACAAATACTTCTGAGAGAGAGGTGCAGAATCAATGGCAAACACAGAAATCCTCTTATCCAAAGAACTTGGTGACAATCCATGCATACGGACAAACTGAGCATCAATCAAGTTCACCCCTGCCCCGCTGTCAATAAACACCTCAATTTTCACAACCTTTGATTCTAGCGCCACCTCGGCAGTCAGGAGAAAACGGGTACTGCAGGATGAAGACAAATGCACATTTTCAGTCTCCCTACCCACTCCACCAAGAGTGAGATGAGAATTCAACGCCCCCTTTTCTTTTCTCTCCTTTAGAGATAGGAAGCATGGACATACATTGATAAAGTGTCCTTTCTGACCACAGAAAAAACACACACCCTTTTTATTACCAAGATGATTGCAGGTGGCTACAGAAGTGGCTCCCCCTAATTGCATAGGTTCATCCCCAGACATCAACCTAGGGGAATATTCACCCAAAGTATCATAGGAAGCTGGTACACTATGTGATAGTACGTCCTGAGAGCGGGGGCCCCTAGATCGCTCTCTCAGGCGCCTATCCATGCGTACAGCAAGAGACATAGCGGCTTCCAAAGACACAGGGGTTTCCTGAAAGGCCAAAGCGTCCTTCAGCCTTTCAGACAAACCTTGACAGAATTGGCTACGTAAAGCCGGATCGTTCCATTCAGTATTGGTCGCCCACCTCCGAAACTCAGAGCAATAAGTCTCAACCGGCCGCTCACCCTGACAAAGGTTACGTATCTGGGTCTCCGCCAGGGAGATACGATCCGGGTCATCATAGATAATCCCTAGGGTCTTGAAAAATTCATCTACCGACCGGAGAGACAGCGATCCGGCCGGTAGAGAAAAGGCCCATGACTGCGCATCCCCTTTAAGCAGCGAGATGACCACACCAACCTTCTGTTCCTCATTACCAGAAGAATGTGGACGCAGTCTGAAATACAATTTGCACGCCTCCCTAAATAGAACAAAATTATCACATTCCCCAGAAAATCTATCCGGGAGGGGGACCTTAGGCTCCAAACAGGCCTGACACTCAGCACCCCCAGAACCACCAGCCTGTGGTCTCTGAATCTGGTTGCGGATGTCAGCCACCTCCAAGCTGAGTCCCTGCAGCCGTTCAGCCAGTGTAGCAATAGCATCCATGTCAGCACAAAAATGACATAAATTTTTGTTAGCGGCGGTTTATAATGTCACGCTCGGGTGTGGGGGGAAAAGCCACACCGAGCGTATGAGGGATGGGAACAGACAAAACCAAGGAACTGGTCACCTCCTGCAGGGGACCCTAAGACCAGGCCCTAACTGGCTACCAGTATGAACTAACCCGGGTGCTAGGAAAGCTCATACACAGGAACCTAATCTGAATAAACCCTAGAACACACTGCAGTCTAATGACACAAGAGTAACCCGTTCCTCCAAGCGTACGGAGGAACAGGAGACTCAAACAGGAATAACCAAAGGAAGGGAAAACACTTAACTTTAAGTAGAACTCAGCAACAGGATCTCAGCCAAGATCCACACCACTCTCAACCAGGTAAGTAGCAGATATAAACCGCAAGGGATACTGGGAGAGGAAGAGGTAAGTAGGAGACAGCTAATTGCCAAGCGACCACAGCTGAGGGAAAGGGGTGTGGTGAACAGCACCCAAACCACAGGGAATAACCTGTCAAACCTGTCACTTAGAAAGCCGCGCAGAACGTCTGATTCCAGACGCAAGACCACTCGTGACATGAACAGAGATAGCAGTAGCCAAGCTTGGCTTCCTGAGCTGACCATAAAAGCAGATCTGCCCCTGCTAGTTTTTTGGAAGGTTCTGGATATATGTTGCTTCTCCTCCTCTGATGTTACCTCATCCTTAGCACCTTGATTTGGCTTCCGGGTCCTGTTCACATAATCACACATAATCTTCATCAAAGTCCTCACTCTCCCAACCCCTTTTATCAGACTGTGATATGTCATTGTGCACTCCTTGGCCCCCCTCCTGATTCCCTGCTCTGGATTTGCCAATGTCACTACCATTATGGATACAGGTGCCATTACTACCACCACCAACACAGCTATGCATGGGGTCCTCTGTCTTTTCCCAGAAATGGTACTAGTAAAATTACAAGTATTTTTTCTGTTATTTAAAGACAGAAGTATAATTAAATGTCGCTCCCCTTCTACAAACACACTGAACACCAATATTGACAATTTACTTTGCGCATAATGCAGTGTTTGGAGTTCTATTTCTTTGAACTATTTATGCATTCACTGATTCAACAATGACATTTTTGCACTATAAAACACATGGTGCGATGCAATAATGTGCCTGCTACCACTAATATAACAATGCAGTGTTGGTGATGAAATTTTTTTGAACTACTGTATGTATGTGTGTCTTAATATCATTGGACTAATTCAGCAATGATTTTTTTTTTTACTATAAAATATACTATGCGATGCAATAATGTTCCCTCTACAAACAATTTAACAATGCAGTATTGGCAATGAAAATTTTTTGAACTATATATGCCTTTAATATCACTCAACTAGTTCAAAATTTTTGTACTATAAAGCACACAGTGTGATGCAATAGTTGGCCTGTTACCACCAATGTAACAATGCAGTATTGGCAGTAAATATTAATATATATATATATACTCACCTATATTAAGAACGGGGCCCCAAAAGAGAAGGAGGGCGCGCTGCGCATGCGCGGCCGCCCTCCATTCACTTCTATGGGGCCGCTGAAAAATAGCCAAGCGCTGGCTATAGGACAATGGGGGCATATCCTAGCGATATGCCCCCATTGTCCAAGATGGGATAACCCCTTTAAATAAAAAATTTCAAACTACCAGCAGCCAACATTAGAGGGAGCTTATTGCCCGCTGTTATTGAACTCCTTAATAACACAGCATGCAGTCGGTTCCAAAGCTCCCTCTAGGGGCAGTCTCAGATAGTTAGGAATTTATGATTTAACGCTACGTCTAGAAGCAGCATTTGAAACTTTGTATTAGAAAAACAATGCTATGACAGCCATAAAGATATATTGTGAAATTAATCAGCACAGAATAGTGGACCTAAAGACAACATAGTGTCAAAAGGGGGACAATTACTTTAAGGACACCCACACAGATTCAAATAAATGTCTAGATTATTGATGCTACGTTTGAGCAATAAGAACATTTTAGGAAAATAACTGTTTAATGCATTTGTAATGATTGTATTTGGATAATACCTTTTTACATGGAGAACACAAAAAACCTCTAAAGGTCTTGAATACAATGTCAAATTTGAGAACGGAAAAATGGCACAGAATCATCAATCATGTGAAAAGTGCACAAGGTAACCTCTGTGCAAATAGCCTGTTAGGACAAATGGATGTCATATGAGCCAAAACAGAACGCTCAATGAGAGCAGCTCCTATTCTGGTGAAACTGAGTTGTCTTTGTATTAGCTGGATGGACATACATCTCAATGGCTGCCATGTGATACTACTTTGTATTGCAGAAGCATCTGCTGACTGTAGTAAGTCAGTAAAATTAAGGTCAGCAAAATATGATGATATAGACAATAAGATTGATAAATATAGATAGATGCATGCATACATACACAGGTATACAGACAGGGCTGTATTTAGAGTTCGTGCTAGGCACTTTAGAGTTGCCCCCTTTTTTCAGCAGTACTTGAAACTAAATGCTAAACAATACCAGTTATGAGCCAAACTGTGTTCCGCTACAATGCGGATTATGTGCAGTTTTTCCATGCAAATCTTTGTGCGGAAAAACCACAGCATTGTACAGTACCAGCAAAGTGTATGGGATTAGCCAAATACCATGTGCACTTTGCTTTTTTCATAAGTTCTGAAATTGACCTGCTGTGTTTGAAATCTGCAGCATGTCAATTGTTGTTGCATGGTTCTTGTGTGGATTTCAATCTTTTCAATGAAAGTGTGAGATCTGCGGAAAATCTGTATCAAACCCGCACCAAAAAAATGCATAAAAACTAACAAAAAATTTGATTAATAGTCCAGATTTATGTGCATTTTTTGTGCTGATTTGGTGCGGATTTCTTGCAGATTTTCTGTACATAAATCAGCAACCCTAAGGCTGGTATGAATGATATTACTGATTAGCTGCAGATTTGCTGTTGCGGATTTAAGTGTAACAAATTTGCAGCATTGTACAGTGCCAGCAAAGTGGATGAGCATTTCTAAATTTGAAGTATTTTTTTCCCTCTAAAATAATGGATTTCAGACAGAAATGGCTAAAATGGATGTAAAATGTGCATAACTGAGCATAACTAGAGATGAGCTAAGATTCGTATATTCGACGAATAGATTCATTGAATTTGCGTACAAAATATACGTAATTATATGGCTTTTAGTGAAAATTTGCGCACTAATAACGAACGTTCAGGTAAAAAGGTACGCAATCTTTTTTGAACACGCACGAAATTGCGTACGAAAATGAAGGGCTTTGCTGGAGGGGAATGGTGGAGCAGGAGGAATGCTCTGAGTCTAACCCCTGGCTTCATATTGATACTGTATCAGCAGATCATCCAGCTGAGACTGAGATGAGCGTGCCATCTATTCCACTACCTCATCCACTTTCTCCTACACTACAATTTTGCACCTTGGTGGGTTAGCCTGGTGGAACAATGGCCAAGTATTGCGAATACTACTAGTAGATGCTCCGGCTACAGGTCCTTTGGCACTTCTGCCCTGTGCCACTTTCTCCTTTTTTTTAGAGCTCGAGGTCTGGCTGGAACGGCACCCCTTTTGCTTATCCATTCCAGACATTTTTCAATTTACTCTGTGGCCCTACAGCTGGTCTTTGTCCCTGTATCTTCCTGTCTCTCCCTATCTCTCCCTGTCTTTCTCTCCCTGCCTGATTAATTACTAGCCCCAGTGGCGTACCGCCCATATAGGCAGACCACGCCACTGCTATGGGGCCCGTGGCACAGGGGGCCCCGAAGCGCACGGGAGGCCCCGCCCCCTACTGTGCATCATTAAGATGCGTTCCGACAGTGTTCCGTGCCTGCACTCCGGGCCTCTTCTGGCCCGCTCACCGCCACAACCTGGACTTACTTTGTTTGCCTGTTCCGATGGGGCAGCCCTCTTACGGTGGGCTCGGAACATGCATACACTATGCTTAGTTTCCCCTACGTCCTGACACTCCTGTGCACTCCCAGCTGGCCCCGCCTCCTCCCTCATGACGCGCTGCTGCTACTGCACGGGAGGACCTGTACAGTGCCGCAAAAGCAGGGAAAGAAGAAGACCAAGCCCCCCCCCCGAGCGTTAAACCAACATGCATTTGTTGTACAGTATACAGTATAATCCCTGTACCATGCTATACAATGTACAGTATAATCCTTACACCATGCTGTATAATATACAGTATAGTCCGTACACCATGCTGTATAATATACAGTATAGTCCGTACACGATGCTGTATAATATACAGTATAGTCCGTACACCATGATGAATAATATACAGTATAGTCCATACACCATGCTGTATAATATACAGTATAATCCCTACACCATGCTGTATAGTATACAGTATAATCCCTACACCATGCTCTATAGTATACAGTATAATCCATACACCATGCTGTATAATATACAGTATAATCCCTACACCATGCTGTATAGTATACAGTATAATCCCTACACCATGCTGTATAATACAGTATAGTCCGTACACCATGCTGTATAATATACAGTATAGTCCGTACACCATGCTGTATAATATACAGTATAATCCCTACACCATGCTGTATAGTATACAGTATAATCCCTACACCATGCTCTATAGTATACAGTATAATCCATACACCATGCTGTATAATATACAGTATAATCCCTACACCATGCTGTATAGTATACAGTATAATCCCTACACCATGCTGTATAATACAGTATAGTCCGTACACCATGCTGTATAATATACAGTATAGTCCGTACACCATGCTGTATAGTACAGTATAGTCCGTACACCATGCTGTATAATATACAGTATAGTCCGTACACCATGCTGTATAGTACAGTATAGTCCGTACACCATGCTGTATAATATACAGTATAGTCCGTACACCATGCTGTATAATATACAGTATAGTCCGTACACCATGCTGTATAATATACAGTATATTCCGTACACCATGCTGTATAATATACAGTATATTCCCTACACCATGCTGTATTATATATGGTATAGTCCCTACACCATGCTGTATAATATACAGTATAGTCCGTACACCATGCTGTATAATATACAGTGTAGTCCGTACACCATGCTGTATAATATACAGTATAGTCCGTACACTATGCTGTATAATATACAGTATAGTCCGTACACCATGATGTATAATATACAGTATATTCCCTACACCATGCTGTATAATATACAGTATATTCCCTACACCATGATGTATAATATATAGTATAGTCCCTACACCATGCTGTATAATATACAGTATAATCCATACACCATGCTGTATAATATACAGTATATTCCGTACACCATGCTGTATAGTATACAGTATAATCCGTACACCATGCCGTATAATATACAGTATAATCCCTACACCATGCTGTATAGTATACAGTATAATCCCAACACCATGCTGTATAATATACAGTATAATCCCTACACCATGCTGTATAGTATACAGTATAATCCGTGCACCATGCTGTATAATATACAGTATAGTCCCTACACCGTGCTGTATAATAAACAGTATAATCCATCCTTGTGGCTGCCCTCATACAGTATAATGTCTCCTTAATTTAAAAAAAAATAAAAATCAGTAGGTCATGTATACATTTCTTTATTGGCAAATGGAGGTGTGGCAGGGGAGGATCCAGGGCAGCGTGTGGGATGGGCCGGGTTAGTGGGCGGGGTTAGGGGCCCCATTCAGATTCTTGCTATGGGGCCCAATGATTTCTATGTACGCCCCTGACTAGCCCTGAACTGGCCCTGCACTTGCCCTGCAATATCCCTGATATCTGTAATATAGATTCCCAGAGCAATTACACCCCAATTTTCACAAACAGCTCTCAGAGTCTCAGAACTTCATACACAGTGCTTCGGCTCGTCTCAGCAGTCGCAGCAGAAGTGATGCGTCACTGGCTTACTGAGCCTGAGCCAATCAGAGCAAGCCCTGCCCACTAGGTCAGGTGACCGCTTTCTTCCCGGGCTTTTGCGCACGATAAACGAACTAACAGTAAAATTTCGCTAATGAATTGAATTCGTACGCACCAGCGTATCGAGTAACTTATACGTAGCAATAGAGTATGATTTATAGGACAACTAGCGAATGCGTACAAAGCCAAAGCGAATCACCTAATATTCAGATTCGCTTTGCAGCTAAAAATTTCCAAGATTCGATATGAATCAACGAATCGACGAATAGATTCGCTCATCTCTAAGCATAACGAATGCCTACAGTACAGTATCCATTTTTTTTTTAAAATTTTTGTGTTCTTCTGATCCGTCAAAACTAAACTGTGATGAGGTCGTAGTGAGGTCATCACACTTGCCGTAGGTCCTTTGGCAGGTTTTCTTCAATCAAGATGGGAGCGGGAGTTGAGTATATTTTTTTTAAATTTTCAGCCACCATTTAAAGAAAAATTGATTTGTTACTATAGATGAGCGAATCTTCAAAAATTCGCTTCGACGAATGTTCGTTGAATTTATAAAAAGATTTGTTCTTGATACGAATCTATTCAGTCGAAGCTGCGTAAAAATAATTCGTTATTCTGGTTGTGTTCTGCGAACATTCGTGCACTAATAACGAACATAGTGTTGTTAAAGGTAACTGAATATGTACGCATGAGCGTACAAAGTGCGTACGAATCCTTAGCAGACTATTGTCTAGCGATTGCGTAATACGCAGGCACGCACAACGCTATTCCGCGGCGCGCACTCCTCAGAGGTAGAGCGAAGTTTGGAAAATGGCATCCAGGCGATCTTCAGCATTTAGATCTGGAGAGCTTAAATACATGAACCGGCTGATGGACCGGCAGGATTACGATGGCACACACCGCCACCCGAACCAGCATAAAAAGGAGGTGATCCAGCAGGTTATCCGACACTGTGTGGACCCCGGGCCAGATCCAGCGGAAATGGTCCGATTTGAAGTTCAAGTGCCCAGAGCGGCTTAATGAGATCCACGCAGAGATACAGCAGGGTGAGTAACAAAATATTTGAAAAGTAAAAACATGTTAAAAAATTAGTGTACTGTATTGTATATATACCATTGCCAATAATGAAAACTGTATAGAAGGACAACGTGGGCGTGCGTAGTGCGCTGCAGCAATTTTCTTTCATGCTAGGCCACGCCTCCACCCAAACAACTGAAGGTATTCTCAAGTACGTGCTTCTTCCCAGTCTTTTGCCTTAGGCTACTTTCACATATGTGGTGGTGATCCGGCAGGCTGTTGTGCAGTATTTGTCCGGCCAATTCCCAGCGTTCTTGCCGGGTGGCGGCCGGATCAGCGCCGTCCCCGATTATTGTTAATGGGGCTGGCCGTTCTCCCATTTGTGTCAGGCAAATGCGCTAGTGTGAAAGAAAGTACCCTTAGATATGTATATGCCCCTTCATAGTTAGCGCTTCCTCCTCCTACACACAGACTCAAAGACATACTCATGCTGCAGCTAATGTGAGTGGGCGATATCAAAAATATTCCCAAGTTAACGATATTAAACAGATTTATCATGATAACGATATATATTGCGATAAATACCCATTTAGAAGAAAAAAATTGATATGGCCCTCCTCTCATCCATAATATCTTCGTAGTAGTATACAGTGTTAGTATTAAAAACGGTCGGTCATCATAACAATTGTGTACGGATTTATGTTGCAGAGCAACGTCAACTACGTCACCATCACCATCGAGGCCGGACAGTACCTTCAGCTTATAGTAAGTGTAAACATATTTAATTTATTTTTAATCCAGGCTATGTGGGAGTGCAGCTACAGTGATACAGTAGAGCACTAGTGGTTAGAAATGGGATTCAGACCCAAACTATTCACATGTATCAACATCAGAAGTTACAACTGTTCATTAGAGTTGAATGTAATGCCATTATTTAATGATTTTTGGCAGCTGCTGCACCACAGAGGAGCCCCTCTCACCCTCCTCCACAACAGCGAGAGAGGACCCCACTTGCCCCTCCCACACCACCAGCCCAACTTCCAGAGGTGGAAGGTAGGTAAAATAAAAAGTGTAATGGGTGGACCTTCTGTATTCATAATATAAGCTAAATTTATGTTTTATCTTTTGTAGCTCCAACCGTCAGGGAGGAGTTTTCCCCAGGATCATGGGAAGACCAGTATGGGTGTCCAGCAAGTACAAACCCCAAATTGAACTTAATGAACACAGGGTGTCTTCAGGCCAAAGCATTAATAAATTATGCAAACTCCGGTTCCCGGATTACAGTCAGATAAATGGCTTGGCTTGTTTGGACAACAAGCCTGTAAACATTCTACCTTGTAAAGATAGGCAGTGAAAATTATACATGGGTGCCACGACCAGTAGTAGTAGGGGATGGGGTACATCAGCACAGCAGAGAGTGAATAGTAAATACAACAAACTGCGATGGAGTATAACAATCTCCGCTAATGTAACTTGTAACGGGAGGCGGAGGTAGACAACAGTGTAAATATTTTATTTTTTAATACCATTTTTACTTTTTTCTTTTTTTTTTTTAATTTTTTGGGGGAGGAAGGCTCCAAAACAAATTTATGAATAGTAAATAGAACTTAGAATGGTGGAGTATAACAACAGCTGCTAGCCTGCTAAGTGCTAATGTTGAAAATGGAGGCGGAGGTAGACAACAGTTTTTGAATTTTAATAACATTTTGGGGTTTTTGGTTTGGGGAGTTCAAGTTCGCTCAGCCCATGACACGTGACTTTTGGCATGCAACTTTATGGGCTGGCTAAAAGCAACAGTGGTAAGACACTCGGACTATTTTGGCCTACCAGGCCTGATCTAATCATGTGCCTCAGCAAGAGGAGTGTGAAAATCGGAGGTAATCCAGCCTTGATTCATTTTTATAAAGGTGTCAACCGTGACGTGCATGGTGCTGCAGAGAGACAGCTGCAGGTAGTGTCCTATATAGTCTGCCACTTGTGAGTAAAGGGCGGGGATAGCTTTGTTTGAAAAGTAATGCCGGCTAGGGATCTGCCAGCGCGGCTGAGCGCAAGCCACCAGCTCCCTAAAAGCTGTACAATCAACTAAATTGTACGGCAGAGACTGCACAGCCAGCAACTTGGTCAGGTGAGAATAAAGTTTGCGCACTGTTGGTTTGCTGGTTGCGTAAACTTGCTTCCTGGCCACACACTCGACGATGGACAGCTGCCGAGTAACAGGAAGTGGAGAAACGCACACGGTTGACGACGAGGTGTATGTACTAGTTACGCCCCTGGATGCGGGCTGCCTGACGCAAGGGACCCCGGGAGAAGTAGCCAGCTCTTCAGTATTAATGCGCTGCTCTAATCTACCATGGTTAGACAAATTTTTTGCACGACGCCGCTTCAGATGGTTCCATAGAACAGTGGTCCCTACATTTGAGGCTTTCCCACGGCTCAATTTCTGCTTACAGAGATTGCACGTGGCCATGCTGATGTCCCCCGGCAGAGTGGTGAAATACTTCCACAGACCTGACGTTCGGTCTCCAGAGGTGGCCAAGCTTGACATAGCCCTTGCACGCTTAGACCCTGATGCTGGCCCCACCCTACTTGGGGTCTCACTAGTTCCCAAGGCAGGCCTGGGCCTACCTTGCTTCTGCCCTCTGTTGCTGCCACTACCACCGCCCTCCTCCTCGGAGATCAAATCCTCCTCACCAGCCCAAACATCTCCTGGGTCCTCCTGTCTAACACACAGTCATCATCAGACTCCCCACCACTTTTGTCTGACTGCAATATCTGCTTTTCCCCACCAACCTCTGCTTCCGGGCAGTCCAAACACTGACTGCGCTCTAAAAAATCATCAGGGAGGCTTTCCTCAATATCTGCCGGATTGTGCGGTGGGGTTCGTGGCCTTTTATTTGATAAAACGCAGAAGGGACACCATTAGGAGGGGGCACTGAAGGCAGAGATGAGGCAGAGAATGATGGGCTTTGATGGAGCGGAATGGTGGAGCAGGAGGAATGCTCTGAGTCTGACCCCTGGCTACATGATACAGTATCAGCAGAAGAAAGCACGTTATGCGGCTATGATTGAGATGAGTGAGACATGCACTTCACTACCTCATCCACTTTCTCCTCTACAACAATTTTGCGCCT
The DNA here is from genome assembly GCA_900303285.1 of Rhinella marina. Lineage (NCBI taxonomy): Eukaryota > Metazoa > Chordata > Amphibia > Anura > Bufonidae > Rhinella > Rhinella marina. The sequence continues at coordinate 35,489 of ONZH01012327.1, forward strand.
TGGTGGGTTAGCCTGGTGGAACAGTGGCCAACTAAATGAATTGTAGCTGCGGCTACATGTCCTTTGCCACTGCTAGCCTGTACCACCGTCTCCTTCTTTTTTTTGAGATCGAGGTCTGGCTGGAAGTGGAACCCTTCTGCTTTTCCGTGCCAGACATTTTCACTTGACTGTGGCAGCAGGCAATCAGGTCTTTGTCTCTCTCCTTGTCTCTCCCACTGTCTCTCTCCCTTACTTTCCCTGTCTGATTAATATTAGTAGCCCTGCACTGGCCCTGCATTGGCCCTGCACTAATCCTGATATGTGTATTATAGATGCCCAGAACAACACCACCATTTACAAAAAACAGTTCTCTGTCTTTCACAAGCTTCTGCTCGTCTCAGCAGTTGCAGCACAACTGATGTCACTGGTTTACCGAGCCTATGGGCCAATCACAGCAAACCCTTCCCACTAGGTCAAGTGACCGGGTTCTTCCCGGGCTTTTTGCTTCTCTCACCGCGAACATTTCCGCACAAATTACGAACAAACAGTAAAAGTTTGCTAATTAACTGAATTTGTACGCATCAGCGTATAAATTAACTGATACGTAGCATTAGCGCACAATTCATCAGACAAGTACCTAGCATTTGCGTACAAAGCTTTAAGAACATTTAAGATTCGAACGGAGCGAATCTGAAAAGATCCGGATCCACTTCGGAGTAGAAAATTGTGAAGATTCTTATCGAATCTACGAAGCGGTGAATAGATTCGCTCATCTCTATTCGTTACCACGAAGCGCAAGGAAATTCGACTTCGTGACTAATCACATTTTTCCAGACTTGCAAAGGGAAGCATACTTATCCAGTGCTGGGTCTCGTCATCTTCGTTCCCTGGATTTGGCGGCCTCACTCAGGTCCCTCGCTGTCAACATCTGCTTTGACAGCGCTGCAGCCAATTACTGGCCACAGCAGTGGCTTGCCCACATTTTGTCATGTCCATTGGTCACAAGAAACCAGTTACTGGCATGCAGGTCTGGACAGGAAGGGGGTTTGCCAAACAAAACCCTAAAATCTGGCCAACCAGAGGAAACATTCCCACATTTTGCTTTGATAGTGAGGGTCTAAAAGGATGGCTATCATTACATAAGCCATCAAACATACAGCTGGCCATTCTGGCAAGCTTGCTGGAGGACCCAGTTCTTTTCAGTTCTGCCCGCATTAAGATGATTGGGCATTGTGGCAGGTGTCATTGTCAGAATAATTCTCCTCTTCAACCACTGACTTCTCCCTCTCCAATGGAAGCTCCTCTTCCTTATCCTCCAGTAGAAATGAGGGAATTTTTCAAAAATTCAATTCGGACGGTTTGCCGAATTTTCCAACAAGATTTAATTAAATCTGAATTTATTTGTGATGAATCATATTAAAAATCAGCTATTTCCCGGAAGCAGAGAGCCTGTATATTGATGTAGAACACTGAATTGCAGAAACATGCATAGGTAGTCCGTTGTGGTAGTGAAACAGTTATTTTGCGTCTGCATGACAGGCAGTTGATAGGCATCACTCTTAGAATCACTTCACACTTTCATTCGGTTAATTACAGGTCCAAAACTAACCAAATAACTCAATAATCCATCAGTATTGCTAAGGCCTAAAAAAAACAGGAGTTGATTCAAAACAAAGATGACACGTGAATGGAAAGTTTGCATGTCTTCTGTATTTTGTACCCACTCCTGCTTTTGGCTTCCAAATCATGAGCAGAAAAAACAGCACAAAATGGTTGGTGACAGTAGGAGAACATGGGAGCAGATGTGTGGCATAAGGTGGGTAGCAGCATCCGAATAGTGGCTGAAGTAGGTGGCCAGAGAAAACGGGTCTCTTTTCACAAAGTTTGGGTGTGGCACCCAGAATGATCTAGTCTGATGCATCAGGCACTGATGTGTAGAAATCCTGGCTGATCCATGCCTGATTCATCTTCACAAAGGTCAGTCTCTCCACATTTTGGATGGACAGGCGAGTTCTCATTGGGGTATCTATGCCCCCAGCCGCATTAAACACCCACTCTGATGCCATACTACTGGCCTGGCAAGAAAGCTTGTGCAGGGCAAACTCGGCCAGTTGCAGCCACCTGGATGTCAGGTATGCCACAACCTGTTCAGGTTCTGCTCCATGTCTTGCTGCTGCTGCTCGTGGGAGGTGCTTATTAGAGACTCCAGACTTAACTTACTCCTGATGGAGCTGGTGCTGCTCCTGAACCCCACCCCCCTCCAGAAGCTATGGCTGTGGAACATAAGCCCAGAGGGAGCCCCCGCTCAGACCTTCGTGAGGTGCGGGCGACAGCGCACATAGGCAGTGGCCAACTGACTACATAGGATATCTTGATAGTAGTTCAGTTTATTCTCCCTCTCAGCAGGTGGAAAAGAGGCCCTTATTTTAGAGTGGTAGAGAAGATCTAACATGGTCATCATTCCTCTGTCAAATGGTGATAATACAGCTGTCACTACACAAGCAACTCAGCATTCATCTGCCTATTTGCGCAAGGGACTCTGAGGGACTCTGCCTCCATCTCCATTGCATACTGCCACGGTGTGTCGGGGTCATCTTTCTGGTTTTCCTCATCGCCCTCTAGCTCCTCCTGCTCCTCCCTGTCACTTGAGAAGAAAAACCACCCATTCTGTATACATTGCTTGTGCGTGAATTTTCTCCTCCTCCTCCAGTTCTGGCCCCACAGGGCTCAGGTGGCTGTGAGATATCGCATATCAGGCAATGTTATGGAACATTATTCTGCCTTTGCAGCTCAAGGAGGGCGTACTTTGCCATGTAAGAGTGGCTGAAGTGCATGTACACTTTCCTATTTTCAGGATATCTTGCAGTAGGGTGGAAGACTTCAGTAACTGCTTTAGAACCAGATTAAAGATGTGTGCCATGCAGGACGCATGGGTCAGCTCTCCTTGATGCAGCATACACAAAATGTTCTTCCCGTTGTCGATTACTATGGTTCCAATTTTAAGTTGGCGAGAAGATAGCCAGGATTTGATTTCCTTTTGAAGGACGAGAAGCAGTTCCTCCCTGGAGAGACTTTGTTCACCCATGCAAACCAGGTGCAGAACATCATGACTAGGTCATGCTCTGCACAGGTGGTATGCTGGAATGGCACTTCGAAATGTGTCTGCAATGGAGGCTGAGGACATTGGCGCAGGACAGCTTGAGAATGCGGGTCGGCATTGCCTTCACCTGGCCAAGTTGCTGGTGTGGCTGGGCAGGAACCATATTTATCCAGTGGGCCGTAAAGGATGTATATTGTCCTTGACCGTAGTTAGAGCTCCACACATCGGCACTATTGTGAACTTTAGCAGACACCGACAGCCTCAAGAACTGGCCCACTTTTTGTTCAACATACATGTGCAGTGCTGATACAGCCTTTCTTGAGAAGTAATGGTGGCTTTGGACTCTCCACCTTGGCTTGACACAAGCCATCAGTTCTCTTAAAGATGCAGAGTCCACCACATGGAACGCGAGGGACTGTAGTACCAGCAACTTGGCCAGGAGCATGTTCAACTTCTGCACCGTTGGACGAGTTCACACATTCTCTTGTCTTTTTGCAGTTGCCTCTGTGATCGATTGCTGATGAAACTGGTGATGAGGAGTAGGAGGACCATTCGGACCAGTAGATGATTGGAAGGAAACACAGCTCCCTTCTGCTGAGGTGGTGGAGCCTTGACTGCTGGAGAAGGGATGCGGGCCAATGGGTGATGCAGTGTTTTCTATGTCAGGGGACTCTATTATTAGGAGGACAGACAGGGTCATCTGTCGCCGAGATCGTGAATGCCGAACAGTGTGTTGTCTCCCGGGTGCTCGGGTTCGGCATATCGCAGGTCGAATTGACAGATTGCTGGGTGGGGCTGGGGAAGACCCGGCGGTCATGGTACATATTGGCACCAATGACAAAGTCAGGGGGAGATGGAAGGTCCTTAAAAATTATTTTAGGGAACTAGGAGAGAAGCTCAAGTCCAGGACCTCCAATGTAGTGTTTTCAGAAATACTACAAGTGCCACGAGCACCACTAGAGAGACAACGGGAGCTTAGGGAGTTAAATAAGTGGCTCAGAAGCTGGTGCAGGAAGGAAAGGTTTGGGTTCATGGAGAACTGGGCCGACTTGTCTGTCGGCTACAGACTCTACAGTAGAGACGGGCTGCACCTTAATGGGGAGGGTGCAACTGCCCTGGGGTAAAAATGGTTAGACGGCTGGAGGAGCTTTTAAACTACGATCTGGGGGGAGGGTGGGGGTCATACTAATAAGGGGGTAGATAGTGTAGATAGAGAGTGGGACATAGGAGGGCACAGTGGGGGTTTAGTGGGGGCTGGGGTTAGTGAGGAAAGTAGGGAGAAGACTGAAAAAAACATCAACCAATGTAACCCAAAAACCCCGGATATTCACTTTACAGGTAATAGTAATTTAAAAAGTGGGGTAAATAAATATACATAGACCTCTTAATTGTATGTACAGTAATGCCAGAATTCTGACTAATAAAACTAGTGAACTAGAATTAGTGATTTGTGAGGAGGACTATGACATAGTGGGAATAACTGAGACATGGCTGGATGATAGCTATGACTGGACAGTTAACGTACAGGGTTACAACCTGTTTAGAAAGGATCGCCCAAACTGGAGGGGGGGGAGGGGTCTGCCTTTATGTAAAGTTCTGTCTAAAGCCCACACTCCAGGAAGATATAAGTGAGGGACATGAAGATATTGAGTCACTGTGAGTAGAAATAAATGGAGCCAAAAACAAAAATAAAATACTAATAGGAGTTTATTATAAACCGCCTAATATACCAGATTCAACAGAAAATCTACTTCTTAATGAAATAGACGAGGCAGCAAATAATAATGAGGTTGTTATTATGGGGGACTTCAACTACCAAGATATAGACTGGGAAACTGAAACCTGTACATCTCATAAAGGAAACAAGTTCTTGGAAATAACCAAAGACAATTACCTTTCCCAACTGGTTCTGGACCCGAATAGAGGGACGGCTACACTGGTCTTAGTATTAACCAATAGACCTGACAGAACAACAGATGTGCAGGTTGGGGGACACCTGGAAAATAGTGACCATAATATAATAACCTTCAAATTGTCATTCAAAAGAGTGTTTGTTCAGGGAGGAACAAAAATACCAAACTTCAAAAAGCTAAATTTAGCTAACTAAGAGAGGCCATAGGCCTAACTAACTGGGACAAAATCCTCAAAAATAAAAATACAGCCACAAAATGGGATATTTTTAAAAGTATCCTAATATCTAATTGTGAGAGGTACATACCTTATGGGAATAAAAGGGTAAGAAACAAGAAAAAAACCAATGTGGATAAATATAACTGTAAAGAAAGCAATAAATGATAAAAATAAAGCATTTAAATCACTAAAACAGGAGGGTGGCGAGGAAGCATTGAAAAACTATAAGGAAAAATAGGTAAAAGACAAATAAAAGCAGCCAAATTAGAGACCAAGAGATTAATCGCCAAAGAGAGTAAAACTAACCCTAAAAAGTTCTTCAATTATATAAATGGTAAAAAGTATACACCTGAAGGTGTCGGCCCCTTACAGAGTGATGAGGGGGGAGTTGCAGAGAGCGATGAGGAGAAAGCAAAGCTATTAAATATTTTTTTTCTCCACTGTATTCACTGAGGAAAAATAAACTGTCAGATGAAATGCAGAATATAAAAGTAAATTCCCCATTATAAGTGACCTGTCTGACCCAGGAAGAAGTACAGCAGTGTCTTAAAAAGATTCAAATAGACAAATCGCCAGGACCGGATGGCATACATCCCCGTATCCTAAGAGAATTAAGTAATGTCATAGCCAGACCCTTATTTCTGATATTTAAGTACTCTATACTGACAGGGAGTGTTCCACAGGATTGGCGCATAGCAAATGTGGTGCCAATACTCAAAAAGGGTCCAAAAACAGAGCCTGGAAACTATAGGCCGGTAAGTTTAACATCTGTCGTGGATAAACTGTTTGAAGGTTTTCTAAGAGATGCTATCTTATAGTACCTTAATGACAATAAGCAAATAACTCCATATCAGCATGGCTTCATGAGGGATCGGTCATGTCAAGCTAATTTAATCAATTTATATGAGGAGGTAAGTTCTAGACTTGACCGTGGCGAATCAATGGATGTCGTATATCTGGACTTCTCCAAAGCATTTGACACTGTGCCGCAGTGCCACTAAAAGGTTAGTATACAAAATGAGAATGCTTGGACTGGGAGAAAATTTCTGTATGTGGGCAAGTAACTGGCTCAGTGATAGAAAACAGAGGGTGGTTATTAACGGCACATACTCAGATTGGGCCACTGTCACTAGTGGGGTACCACAGGGGCCAGTATTGGGCCCTATTTTCTTCAATATATTTATTAGGATATTACACTGCTACAGATGGATCTGGGTAGACTGGAGGCTTGGGCAGAGAACTGACAGATGAGGTTCAACACTGACAAATGTAAGGTTATGCACATAGGAAGGAATAATGCAAGTCACCAGTACATACTAAATGGTAAAACACTGGGTAACACTGACATGGAAAAGGACCTACGAATTTTAGTGAACAGCAAACTAAGCTGTAGAAACCAGTGTCAGACAGCTGCTGCCAAGGCCAATAAGATAATGGGTTGCATCAAAAGGAGCATAGATGCCCGTGATGAAAACATAGTCCTACCACTTTACAAATCACTAGTCAGACCACACATGGAGTACTGTGCACAGTTCTGGTCTCCTTTGAACAAGGCAGACATAGCAGAGCTGGGGTGGGTTCAGAGGAGGGCAACTAAAGTCATAACTGGAATGGGTGGACTACAGTACCCAGAAGGATTATCAAAATTAGGGTTATTCACTTTAGAAAAAAGACAACTGAGGGGTGATCTAATAACTATGTATAAATATATCAGGGGTCAGTACAGAGATCTCTCCCATGATCTTTTTATCCCAAGGACTGTGACGAGGGAACATCCTCTGCGTCTGGAGGAAAGAAGGTTTGTACACAAACATAGAAGAGGATTCTTTATGGTAAAAGCAGTAAGACTATGGAACTCTCTGCCTGAGGAGGTGGTGATGGTAAGTTCACTAAAAGAGTTCAAGAGGGGCCTGGATGTATTTCTGAAGGGTAATAATATTACAGGTTATAGTTACTAGAGAGGGGTCGTTGATCCAGGGAGTAATTCTGATTGCCTGATTGGAGCCGGGAAGGAATTTTTTTTCCTAAAGTGAGGAAAATTGGCTTCTATCTCACAGTTTTTTTTTGCCTTCCTCTGGATCAACTTGCAGAATAACAGGCCGAACTGGATGGACAGATGTCTTTTTTCGGCCTTATAAACTGTTATATGTTAGGCTATACCACTATATTAGCGCCACAGTTTTCCCAGGCCACTTTATGGTGACGCTGCATGTGTTGACACAGGGCTGTGGTACCAACATTGGCACCCTGGCAACGCTTCACCTTCTGCCCACAGATTCTACAAATTGCCACTTTTACAGATGTAGCAGCGCTAGCGATCACAGGAGAATCGCGTGAGCGCAGAATAATATCGTAAATAGAGTACGCATCTGATGATTTGTAAGCTAATGCTATGCATTGTACGCTAATACGTACGCATTTGTATGCTAATGCTATGCATTGTACGCTAATGCGTACGCACTTGTATGCTAATGCTACGCATTGTACGCTAATGCGTACGAATTCACCTAATTAGCGTACTTTTACTGTGACTGAAAGGAGTGAAAGAGGAGAAGTCGCGATTCGTTAGCAAGGCTATGCGAAAATAGTGATCGCTAGTGCTGCTACATCTGTATGTCCTCCAGTGGCTTCATGAAAAATTTCCACACCACTGAGTAGGGCATTTCCCCCCCACTACTCCGTGCTGACTGCCTGCTGCCACTGCCTCCGCAAACCCATGAACCACTAGTTCCTTCCAGAAAGGTAGGCTCCTGCGTAGCAGACGGTCTACGCTGGGCATGTTTGGCTCCAGACCTCACACTGCTGCTGACTCACGGCCATGCTACAACCCTGCTGGCTCAGCCACTGCCTCATGCGCAAGCTGCCGACCTCTTCTCCGCTACTCTCCGCTACATCATCCGCTACTGCACTTCACTGATGTAAACCCTCATCAGTCTCAGGGCCACATGCCTAACCGCTCGCAACACCAGCTCCCACGCGACTCTTATCATCGCTACTTGCCCGCCTACTGGAGGAAGTAGAGGATCTCTCTTCCACATCTTGGCTTGCCAGTATCAAGGATTTAAGGATTGAATTATATTTAAAAGAATGAGATGACCCTAAAATCTGTAGTATCCAGCCACAATTTCACCCCAATTAGACAATCAAGGATTAATGGATTGAATGATATGTAAAAGAACGTGAACCGCTCAAATTCTGAAGGATCAGACCACAGTTTCACCCCAATAACAGAATCAAGAATTACTGGAATTACTGATGTATCAAAGAATGCAAACCTAAAATCTGTAGTATTAGAACACTTTTTGTAACCCCAATTAGTGCAGCCTGGTGTAATAGAATAGGTCCTATTAGCCATGATTTACACAGTTCAATTGTCCCTGCTCTCTTCTCTATAGTGTGCATAATGCCTCCCTATTATATCTCTACACTATCAATAATCTGTCCCTGGACTGCTCAATAGTAATTTTCTCTGAATAAAGGCTTTCCTAAACACTGTCCCTAGTGCCTATAATGTCTCTCCCTACACTAAGTTAACTGGAAAATGATTGAGTCAGGGCAGGAGGAGACTTTTAATAGGGCTGTGACATCACAGGGGCTAGCTATCTGCTGATTGGCTGTCTGCATAGTATTATGGGTACTAGCTGCCACAAACAGGCATAGGGGACACTTCTGTTTTCTCACAGTAACTAGTGATGCCACTACATGTGGTTCAGTAAAACTGTGGTGTCTATGTTTGTGTTTATAAGTACACAAAAATGAACAAGCACCTCCAAAATAAGCGAATAGGTGGAGGACAGGCTACCATGGCTACTAGATATACAATACTAAAAAGCAGCAGCACTCTGTATGTGCTAAGATACAGATACGGTGAATGTCTGAAAAAAGTAAGATATATGACTGCTATACTTACTATGAGATAAAGTAGAAACTCTTAGCGCATATTTATGATCATAAATATGTCGGGCCCATCTACCAATTGACAAGGTGGCTTCTAACAGACGGGATCTACTCTAACACAGGCTTGCATCCTACAGCAACCTGCAAGACAATGAATTAAAGGAACATTCAGCTAGTTTCCTGATTAAAAGCACCAGACTCAAGGCAGGTGGACGGGAGTGCTAAGTTCACAGAGGAAGTCATATTCCCCTATATCTCTTAATATTATAAAAATGAGTTTCTGTCTGTCTGTCCGTCCGTCTGTCTGTTCTCTATGCGCGACCAAACTACTGGACCGATTTTCACCAAATTCGGCACACAGGTACATCAGGTGTCCGGGAAGGTTTTAGTCTCATCTCTCTAGGACGTACCGTTTCCGAGATATTCCCAAAATATGATCTCCATTAGCCAATATTAGCCTGGGAGCTTTGGTTTTAAACCCCAACTGCCATTCTCTGCACAAACACACACAGGGAGGACAGGTTTCAATAACAACACAGCCAGGTAATTAGCAGGCAGCCATTTCTATTCACTGACACTGTTACCATAAATATAACTTATGTTTTAGACTAATTTTAGACTAAGACAGTTCAGTAGTAAAAAAAGATGTTTTCTTCCACTGCTACCCATTGCGTGGCCTCATAAAGAAGCATGGTATCAACCTTTAATTTAGGCGACCCTAAAACAAGTACCTAAAATCCCCGCCCCAGGTCTCGCTAAGCCACGCCCCGACTCCATCAGGCCACACCCCCTCCCACTCCGCAGCCAACAGAGATTGAAAAAATAAAGGTAAAAATCAACTTCTGTCAGCTGCAGGGATGGGTGGGAGGTTAACTTTCTTTCTGCAATGACACACAGAAACATTAAATGAAATAGATTAAATACACCCATGCAAAGCGTCTTGCTAAGCCACCCCTCTGACTCACCCCATCCGTCAGGTAACGCCCCCTCCCACTCCGCAGCCAACGAGGATTGAAAAAATGAAGGTAAAAATAAACTTCTGTCAGCTGCATTGACTTTCTTTCTACAACGACACACAGAAACATTACATGAAATAGATGAAATATACCCAGGCGAAGCCGGGTCTTTCTGCTAGTATACATATAAATACACAAAAAATGAACATGCACCCATGGCTTTTGCTTACATTAGTTCTGCAGATTTTGCACATGGCAGTGCATTTGTCTTTCAGCACTGTTGGGAAAAACTGCCAGAGAGCTAGTGGCAGCCGGGCTCGGCTTAGGTCTGGCACGTTTTAAGCCTGTGCCCAGAATATTGGCGGTATCACCAGTTTCTGAGCTGACCATAATAGATGCAGATCTGGCTCTGTCAGTCTTTTGAAAGGTTCCGTATGTTGTGTCTTCATTGCTGCCTATGCCACCACCCTTCTCCTCTGATGTTATCTCCTCCTCAGCACACTAGTCTGGCTCACACACAATCCTTATCATAGTCCTCACCTTCCCCAACATTTTTGACAGACTTTGATATGACATCTTGTGTTTCTTGGCCCCCCTCTTAATTCCCTGCTCCTTAATTGACACAAGTGCCTACCACTGCCCCTACTGCCACCAGAGTAGCTACAAGTGCCCCTCACTACTACTACGGGCTGGATGGCTGGTGCTTCTAGTACCCACATTCTGACAGGAAAAGGCATGAGTCTTTGAGAGAGGCCAATTAATATATGTAAATCCACGATGTTGGTACATTTGAATATATTTTAGTCTTAATAGAGAACCATCAGTTATTTTGATTAATGTATAACCATTGGTGAGTTATCTTATCATTAGTTTGTAATATTATAACAATTGTCTATTGTTAGTGATAATCGAGCACCCTGATGCTCGGGCTGAGCACCCGAGTATAATGGAAGTCTATGCGAGAAGACCAGGCACCCCCTGCTCTGCAGAGGGGAGGATGTCTGGTTGATAGGGAAACATGAGAAAATGGTGGAAACACCACTGAAACGGTTAGGAAATAGCATGGGGAGGATGTCTGGATGCATCTTGGACACCGAAGTCGCTGCTATTAACGATGATGTCCAAGTATTACGCCTCTTTTACGGAATGACAAAAATACCCCCCAAAACCCAAGACAACATCGATTTTAGAGGAAATATTGTTAGGAAACGTATATTTACTTGTACGTAAAGCGCAAGTAGCAGCACGCACTCACCCCTAATGTTTTACACTGTCAGATCAGCAGCAGGCGCTCGCCCCAAATGTTTTACACGGTCACCTCAGCAGCAGGCACTCGCCCCTAATGTTTTAGACAGTCAGATCAGCAGCAGACCCTCACGCCAAATGTTTTTGAGTGTCAGCAGCAATGAACGTCAACTTGTCAGGATGAGGACCAGAGTGAAGAAGTAACATAGTAACATAGTTTATAAGGCCGAAAAAAGACATCTGTCCATCCAGTTCAGCCTGTTCTCCTACAAGTTGATCCAGAGGAAGGCAAAAAAACCCTGTGAGGTAGAAGCCAATATTCCTCACTTTAAGGGAAAAAATTCCTTCCCGAAGAGGAAGTAGTGGACGATGAAATCACTGGCCCAACATGGGAAGGAGGCAAGCTGAGCGAGGACAGCAGTACAGAGAGGGAGGGATGCGCAGCACCGCAACAGGCTGTAAGAGGCGGTGGGGTGGCAAAAGGGAGAAGGCAGAGCACACCAACAAGTGTGGACGATAAAAGAATTGTCATTTGCAACCTGTGCCGTACCAAAATGAGCAGGGTCATGAACACTAGCAACCTGACCACCACCAGCATGATCTTCATGGCAGCAAAGCACCTTAATAGGTGGGCCAAACGCCTGGATCCACAATCGGTGTTTGCGGGTCACGCCACTGCCTCCTCTTCCCTGTGTTGCGTGCTAGCCAATACTCAGATGCCTGCACCTGGACCCTCGCGAGCACATCCACTCCGGTGTCCCAGCGCAGCGTACAGATGTCCATACCCCAGGCCTTTGAACGAAAGTGCAAATACCCAGCCACCCACCCACAGGCCATAGCACTAAATGCACACTTTTACAAATTGCTGGCGCTGAAAATGTTGCTTGTGGACACTGAGGCTTTTCGCAGTCTGATGGCGGCGGCTGTCCCTCGTTACTCAGTACCTAGCCACCATTATTTTTGCTGATGTGCCCTCACCGCCTTACACCAGCATGTGTCCCATAACATAACCTGTGCCCTGACCAATGCAGTTACTGGGAAGGTCCTCTTAACGACTGACACATGGACAAGTGCTTCTGGCCAGGGACGTTACATTTCCCTAACGGCACACTGGGTGAATGTTGTGGAGGCGGGGAGCGAGTTGTACCCTGGGATGGCACAGGTGCTACCGACACAAAGGATTGCGGGCCCTACTTCCATCAGGATTTCCGCCACCACCTGCAACCCCTCCTTCTCCTCCACCACTTCCATCTAGGAATTCTCATTTTGCAGCACCAGTCAGACTTCAGTCAGTAGCTGGAAGCAGTTTAGCACAGCAGTGGGGAAGCAGCAACAGGCTGTGCTGAAGCTTATTTGCTTAGGTGACAAACAACACACCGCCACAGTGCTGTGGCAGGGTATAAGGGACCGGGTTGAGCTGTGGCTCTCGCCACTCAACCTACAACCAGGCGTGGTTGTGTCTGATAACGGCCACAACTTGGTGGCGGCTTTGGAGTTCGGCAAGCTCACACACATACTGTCACCCTCAGGTGTGGGGGAAAAACCACACAGAGCGTAGGAGGGAAAGAAGATTAGGCCTGGAAACTATGGAAGGTAGATGGACAGGAAACCATGACTCTAATCCTGATTGACTACCAGTATGAACAGGCCTCAAAGGTAGGCAAGTTCATACACAGGAACCTAAACCAAACTGACCCTATAGGACCCTGGAACAAATGACAGGAATGAGTCTACTTGTTCCTCCAACAGGAAGGACGAACAGTAGTCTCCCTCAGGCCAAACAACTGCTTCAACTAAGTGGTTCAGCGGTTTCTCAAAACCTACACCAATTTGCCTGAGCTGCTGGTGAAGGTGCCCATTTCCGAAAGTCACCTACAGCTTCAGCCGGTCTGGCAACGCTGCAGCAGCGCTTAAACTTGCCAGTTCACTGACTGCTGTTCGACCCGAGCACGCGCTGGAACTCTACCTGCTCACAATAAAGGTGGACAGCGCTGCATGTGGAAAAGGTTCTGATAAGCGGCCTAGTGTCACAACTAGGAAGGAAAAGTTTTGTAAAATGGTAAAGGAGTACCTAACTGACAATGTCAACATCCTCAGCGATCCCTCTTATAATAATTGGGTGTCTAAGCTGGACATGTGGCACGAACTGGTGCTCTACGCCTTGGAGGTGCTGTCCTGCCCTGCCGCCAGCGTTTTGTCGGAGTGGTTATTTAGTGCCGCTGGGGGCATAATAACTGCTAAGCGCATCCGCCTGTCAACTGAAAATGCTGACACTAATCAAAATGAACAAGGCCTGGATTGCCCCTGACTTCACTACTCCACCAGAGGAAAGTGGCTGAACACAAAGGAACTTTAAATGTGGCTTTTAAGGTGTATTGAATACACTGTATTTCTATGAACCCCTTCCTCTTCTCGTCCTCTTCCTCCATCATATCAAACTGCTTATTAGGCTGCCCTCGCCTTTAAATATTTAAGAGGCTCACCAGCAGGCCCTCACCCCTAATTTTTTAACCTAAAAAATTAACCTCACTCTGGTCCTCCTCCTGACATGTTGACCTAACAAGAACCTGTCTTGCGCAACCCTCCAAACTGAGACATGAAGCTAGGAGTTTTGGATGACTTTGTTTCTTGTGCTCTGCCAGCAGACACTGTTTCACCGCACCCACCGTGCACCATCAGCAGTAAGCCCACTTACCTGTCCCTTACTGCTCACCTTGCGCATACTAAATGGTATATATGCGTAGATTTTTTTTAGTGTATGAGCAGAAAAATTTCACCGAATGAGCAAACGTTATGCAGCAGATGCAGAGCAGGTAATGTCACATACCTGTGCTGCATGTGCAGTATAACCTTTCTGTATCCTAAATACCTGACATCCAGTGTATTTTTTTCTGCCGTTATTCAAGTAATGTATAACGTTTGCGCAATCAGGTACAGTGTAGGGATAGGTTTGGCTAGGCAGGGCTAGTTGTTCTGTTGAAAAGACCTGAAAGTCCTTTAAGGGCTTTTGTTATATCTGGCTGCAATATTGTTATTCTTCATGGTCAAAATTTGCGCAAGTTTGCCTAATCTTAACACCAGCTGCGCAGCATGTGCAGGACAATGTATGTTTCTCCTATATAACTGACATTTATTGCGTTTCTTTCTGCCGCTAATCATGGTGACATTAGTAATGTCGCCTTCAATAGCTGCAGAAAAAAATACACCGGATTTCTGTTATTTGGGATACACAAATGTTGTAAAAAAAAGATGGTGTTAAGGTCAGGCAACCTTGCGCAATTTTTAACCCACCACAAAAATAATATATTGCAGCCAGATATAACAATGGACTTTTGTGTCTTTTGAACAGAACAACTAGCCCTGCCTAGCCAAATCATATCCCTACACTATATGTGCCTCCTTGCGCAAATGTTATACAGCAGACACAAATGAGGAACTGCGGCCTTAATTAACGGCAGAAAAAATAGCAACGGATGTCAGGTATATTGACTTTTGAAAGGTTTTTATACACACGCTGTGCACATGCTGGTAGTGTCAGGCACACTTGCGGTCTTTTTGCCTCAAAAGAAAAAAAATGCAGCCAGATTTAACAACGGACTTTTGTGTCTTTTGAACATAACTACTAGCCCTACCTAGCCAAATCTTATCCCTGCAATATAAGTCCCTCCTTGCGCAAATGTTATATAGCAGACACAAATGAGGATCTGTGGCCTAAATTAACCCTTTGGCGCATTTGGACGTAACTGTACGTTCAAAATGCAAGTAAGTTCGGGCATTTGGACGTACAGTTACGTCCAAACTGCTTACCGGGACTGTGACAATATAACAGCCCCGGAGTCTCCGCTCTCCCGGAGAGCAGAGACCTTGGGGAAGCCGGCAAGGGACCAATCAGAGTGTAATTACAGCTCACACTCTGCTGCTACAGCTGAAATCGGTGTTGGCACCAATTTCAGCTGTTTAACCCCATAGATGCTGCGGTCAGTAGCCGCCCGCAGCATCTATGGGGTTAAGAGGGAGGGAGCTCCCTCTCTCTGCCATCGGGCCGCCGCTGCTGCAGTGGTAGCGGCCCGATGGTTACCATGGCAACCAGACACTTTACAAAAGCGTCCTGGCTGCCATGTACCTAAGGCTGATTAGACCCTCAGGGTCTGATCAGCCTTAGTGTAGCACTGATACAGTGCATTGCAATAGCTGTATAGCCATCAAGCCCACTGGATCTTCAAGATCCAAATGGGTCTTGATAAATTAAAAAACAAAAATGTAAAAAGAAAGTAAAAAAAGTGTAAAAAGAAAGTAAAAAAGTGTAAAAACTAAAAGAAAATAGTTTTAAAAAAAGTAAAAAAAAAAGTTTTAAAAAAAAGTTTTAAAAAAGCGCCCTTTATCCCTAAATGAAGTAAAAAAAAGTAAAAAAGTACACAGTAGGTATCGCCATGTCCGTATCGACCGGCTCTATAAAAGCATCACATGGTCCACCCCGCCAGGTGTACGCAAAATTTTTTTAAAAAAAATACTATATCAAAACAGCCATTTTTTGTCTCTTGCCTCACAAAAAGTGTAATAGCAGGCGATCATAAAGGTGTATTTAACCCAAAATGGTACCAATCAAACCGGCATCTCGTCCCGCAAAAAATGAGCCCCTACCTGAGACAATCGCCCAAAAAATAAAAAAACTACAGCTCTCTGACTATGGAGACACTAAAACATGATTTTTTTTGTGCTTCAAAAATATTGTGTAAAACTTAAATAAATAACAAAAGTATACATATTAGATATTGCCGCGTCCATAACGACCTGCTCTATAAAAATATCACATGATCTAACCTGTCAGATGAATGTTGTAAATAAAAGAAAATAAAAACAATGCCAAAACTGCTAGTTTTTGTTACTTTGCCTCACAAAAAGTGTAATATAAAGCTACCAAAAAACTTATGTACCCTAAAATAGTACTAACAAAACTGCCAACTTATCCCGTAGTTTCCAAAATGGGGTCAGTTTTTTTGGAGTTTCCTACTCTAGGGGTGCATCAAATGTGACATGGCAACTTCAAATTTTTCCAGTGAAATCTGCCCTGGCGTTCCTTTCCTTCTGCACCCTGCCTATACAGCAGTTTACGATCACAAATGGGGCATTTCTGTAAACTACAGAATCAGGGTAATAATTATTGAGTTTTGTTTGGCAGTTAACCCTTGCTTTATTCTCGGAATAAAATGATTTATATGGAAAATCTGCCAAAAAAGTGAAATTCGGAAATTTTGGCTACATTTTCCTTTAATTCTTGTGGAACACCTAAAGGGTTAATAACGTTTGTAAAATCAGTTTTGAATACCTTGAGGGGTATAGTTTCAAAAATGAGGTCATTTTTTGGTGGCTTCTATGATGGAAGCCTCACAAAGTGACTTCAGACCTGAGCTGGTCTTTAAAAAGTGGGTTTTGGAAATTTTGTGAAAAATTTCAAAATTTGCTTCTAAATTTCTAAGCCTTCTAACGTCCGAAAAAAATAAAATGTAATTTTCAAAATGATCCAAACCTGAAGTAGACACATAGGGAATGTAAAGTAATAACTATTTTTGGAGGTATTATTATGTATTTTAAAAGTAGAGAAATTGACATTTGGAAATTTGCTAATTTTTCTAAATTTTTGGTAAATTTGTTATTTTTTTTTATAAATAAGAATGAAATATTTAGACTCAAATTTGCCACTGTCATGAAGTACAATAAGTGATGCGAAAACAATCTCAGAATGGCCTGGATAAGTAAAAGTGTTTTAAAGTTATCACCACATACAGTGTGACATGTCAAATTTGCTAAAAATGGCCTGGTCCTTAAGGCCAAAACAACCTGCTGCATGAAGGGGTTAACGGTAGAAAGAATACCAACAGATGTCAGGTATATAGACTTTTCAAAGGTTCTAATACACACGCTGTGCATGTAGTGGTAGTGTCAGGCACACTTGCGTTCTTTTTGCCCCAAAAGAAAAAAAAATGCAGCCAGATATAACAATAGACTTTTGTGTCTTTTGAACAGAAATACTAGCCCTGCCTAGCCAAATCCTATCCCTACACTATAAGTCCCTCTTTGCGCAAATGTTATACAGCGAGACGAAAAGGAGGTACTGCGGGCTTGACAGCAGAAATAATAGCAAAGGATGTCAGGTATATAGTATACAGAGAATATCATACAGCATGCAGCAGCTGCACAGGTGGCGTTAATGGCAGGCCACCTAGTGCTATTTTTAATACCACCAAAATAAAAAAAATGTTTGCCAGCAAGATAGAATAGCCCTTAAAAGGGCTTTTGGGTCTTTTCTGAGCAAATTATATCCCTGCCTAGCGTTCTTCTGTCCCTACTCTATCTGTCCCTGCTTGCAGCAGCTCTCCCTGGCTCGGTATGAGCTGGTCACGTCACCGGGTGCTTTATAGCACCCGATGACACGTTCCCGGCCAGCTAACATGGCTACTGGCATTACAGTGAATGCCAGTACCTTCCCGCACGCTAATTAGCGTGCAGGGAGGGGACTCGAGTATGGTGCTCGAGCACACACGGTGTTCGGCAGAACACCGTGTGGTCACGAGCGCCGCCATGTTTGGCCGAATAGTGTATTCGGCTGAACATGTTCGCTCATCACTATCTATTGTTTATTATCTATTATCTATAGTGATTGGTGCTTTGTTTTCCTGATACAGAGCACAAGTTTCTCTGCTTCTCTGACCACCCACTTTAGGGAAGATGCAAGCTTTCTTTATACCTAAGGTTTCAGAATACAACTCATTACCCCTGGTCCTTGGAGTTTAGTATGATAGCTGTTGGACTATCATTCATTTAATTGTCCCATATTACATTTTTCCCTACAAATACCTAGCATTTTTATTTATACAGGGAAAGAATGATTGCTCCACCTACTCAGAGGAGATCTACCCCCCTCCCCCTTAGTCTGCCGTTTAAAAATGTTTTTATGCAAATAACCTTTACATTGTTAGGGGTAGACGATAGGGTAGACGATCGAGTAAGCAATCAAGTATGTAAGAATATATCCTTTATTATTTTTTTCAAAAACTTCAATTACTACAGTATAAAAGGGACCACAGACTTCTGTAGTAGGGCAACTGAATCTTCTCTAATGTAACCGGCAATAATTAGAAATCAGATTTCTTACTGCACAGTGTATTGCATGCACAATATAAAATCCTTCAACCTTCTACGAACTGATTCAATGCAAAATCATACATTAAAAAAATAACAGTTTATTAATTATTTCCATGTGAGCAGCTTCTTTCCTGACATATTTGTAAAAATCCAATGTAAATGTTAATCATTGGAAGGATGTTCTATTGTAGCATAAAAATGAAAATAACAGAATGGAAATGTCTTATGTATTTTGTCTCACAAGCCAGTGTCCTTCAGCGTAGTTGGGCAAAAATTGTTAATATTGACAATGTTGTCATTCATTTTCTAACACAGTATTACTCAGTTTTCAGAATCTATAAGTCCACTTTATTAACAAACTGCCTTATTTCCACTATTGCTTAGGGCATCATATTGATTACACCTCTATATCAGAACGCAAATTACTGAAGGCAAATTCTACGAGCCCTCACTAAGGATGATCAAATTTCTTGAACTTCGTTTTGTGTCCAATTCATTGAATTAAAAAAAAAAATGATTTGTACCTGAATAATTTGTCAGAAATCAAAGTGGCTGCAATTGCTCTGAAAAGTGATATATAATACCCTCTAGTCTCCAAGGACTCACATATTATTTTTTTAGGAAAATAAGTTATCTTTTTAATTTTTTAGAGATTTTTGCTTTTTCTCTCCCCAACCTCCTTCCCTAATCTCTTGAATGCAATGACAGCAATAGCAAATAATGTCAGAGTTACACTGACTGTTTTATAATGTGAATTCAAAAGATTTGAGAATAAATAAGCTTATGCAGACTAAGTGAATAAATATATTTACTAAATGTGATTAAATATAAGATAAAACAGACAAATTACATACAGAATAGATTTTAATCACATGGCTTGTCCAATACAATATGGGGGGACTCCAGGCGCCATGTGGTAGCACATGACCAACACCCCATGGTTATACAAGAGATATGGATAGTACCTGCATGATGTTCCTAAATGGAGTGTCAATTAACTGTATGTGTGAATCAGGTTTATACCTATCAGTCCCTCCTCCAGTGTGCACCATGCATATCTTTAAAAAAAGCATTCAGGAATTTGGCCTTGTCAGCATAATAGGGGTTGGGTATGTTGTCTAAGTTTCTCTAATTCACTACATTACAAGGAAAGTGATTACACAGGATATAGAAGATAATATAAAAGAGGACAGAATTAAAGTGGACAGAACCAATCAGTACTTAAAAATACCCTTACAACACACTGACATACATACAGTAGCTGTGGGTAAGCGCATGTTTGACAATGTTAACAAACAGCGTGTTTAAAAAGACACTGTGCTATTGCATGTGTTACTCTTATTCATATTAGGAAGCTTCTATAAATTGTCCCCTATTGGGGCAGATGGTGTTTAATTACAAATAGTACTATAGGAAAAAAAAACTGTGGCTTGTTGGGACCAAGCATCCAAAAATTAAGCATTAACGAGGGTATATGCCTGCCCGTTTTTAGACATGCACATGTTAATTGTCAGAATAAAGAATGGCTTGTTCTGCACAAGTGTCCAAAAATTAGACCTTAATGGTGGCAGAATGTATGCACTTATTGATTCACAGAACTCACAAGTGTTAATTGTCATAAGAAAAAGTGGTTTGTTAGGTACAAACGTTCAAAAATTATGCATTAACTAGGGCAACATGCCCTGGCTGTATTTATTAATGCAAATCCGGAAAAAACACAGGAGTTTTAAATGTTAGAGAAAAGAATGGCTTGTTTTAAATGACCCTGTGACAGCTATGACAGTGGTGAAAGCAGTAGAAGCAGCCATACGGTACAGAATATGATGGTAGGCAGACAATGGTAGTGGCCAGATGTTGACAGCAGCAGCCATTTAATGCAAAACTTGACTATAGGCAAGCAAACAGCACTATGACTTGTTCATTTTGACAAAAGTGATGTTTTGTAAACTGGTGGTGGACAACTATGTTTGGGTGTCTCAATGCCACCTGCCATGCTGGAAACCCTCTTTAACCCCTTCAACCCCAGGGGTTTTCACCTTCCTGCCCAGGACATTGTTTGCTAATCTGACATGTGTCACTTCATGTGGTAATAACTTTGGAACGCTTTTACTTATCTAGGCCATTCTGAGATTGTTTTCTTGTCACATATTGTGCTTCATGACAGTAGTAAATTTGTGGCAAAATATTTTATTTTTATTTATAAAAAATACCAAATTTAGCAAAATTTTTGAAAAAATTAGCAAATTTCCAAATTTCAATTTTTCTACTTTCAAAGTACATAGTAATACCTCCAAAAATAGTTATTATTTTACATTCCCCATATGTCTACTTTATGTTGGCATCATTTTATAAATGTCATTTTACTTTTTTCGGACGTCACGTTAGAAAGCTTAGTTTAGAAGTTTAGAAGTTTAGAAGCCATTTTTCAAATTTTCAGCAAAATTTCCAAAACCATTTTTTTAAGCACCAATTCAGATATAAAGTGATTTTGAGGGCCTGTGTAATGGAAACCACCCATAAATGACCCCATTTTAGAAACTACACCCCTCAAACTATAAAAAACTGATGTTACAAAGTTTGTTAATCCTTGAGGTGTTCCACAAGAATTAAATAAAAATGGGGGGGTGAAATTTCAAAATTTCACTTTTGTGGTAGATTATTCATGTTAATAATTTTTTTATTGCAACACAGCAAGGGTTAACAGCAAACTAAACCTCAATATACATTACTCTGATTCTGCAGTTTACAGAAATACCCCATATGTGGTGGTAAATGTCTCTATGGGTTTGTGGCAGTGGTCAGAAGGAAAGGAGCACTATACGAATTTTGGAGGCAGATTTTGCTAAATTGGTTTTTAGGCACCATTTTGTAATTGAGAGACGCTGACGTACCCCTACAGTGGAAACCCTCAAAAAGTGACACCATTTTGGAAACAACACCCTTCAAAGAATATATTAAGGGGGGTACTGACCACTTTGACCCCCTAAACGTTTGGCTTGGCTGTGAAAATGAAAAGTTTCATTTCTTCCAATAAAATGTTGCTTTAGCCCCAAATTTTTCATTTTGACAAGAGGTAACAGGAGAAAAGCACCCCATAATTTGTTCCCTATTTTCTGCTGAATACGGCAACACCCCATATGGGGTGGTAAACTGCTGTGGGGGCACATGGCAGGACTCAGAACAGAACGAGCGCAATATGGATTTTGCAGAACAGATTTTGATGGATTGATTTGCGGAAGCCATTGATTTTAATTTTTTTGAGTGATTGTCTTATGTGGGGGGATAATTTTTTGCGGGATGAGATGACGTTTTCATTGGTACCATTTTGGGGTACATAAGACTTTTTGATTGCTTGGTATTACACTTTTTGTGAGTCAATGTGAAAAATAGCTGTTTTGGCATAGTTTAAAAAAATAATTTTTTACAGCATTCACCTGAGGGGGCAAATCATGTGATATTTTTATAGAATAAAGTTCTTCTCATTCTACACAGGCATAATCCTGTCTGCTGCCCTCCTGATTGGCTGATCTAGGATGTCTGTAAGAATGTGAGCCAAATGGGGAAAGCCCGAAAGCCCTCCCCCCACTTCTCATATGAGCATCCTTCTTTCTTCCTTGTGGTTTTGCCTGCAAACATGAACAGTAAAATTCATGTTTCGCCCGTTTATGTGATTCATGTTAAACGAATCAAAAAAGATTTGGATTTGTTTTGGGGACAAATTTTTGTGAAATTCTTAACACGATTCGTTACGAATTGATTCACTTATCTTTAGTCTTTACTAGATGAACTTTTGCCGATGCTCGGGTGCTCGTTTCGAGTAACGAACCCCATTGAAGTCAATGGGAGACTTGAGCATTTTTTGCAGGGGACCAAGGCTCTGCCTAGGGAAGGCTGGGTGAAAACCTAGAAACATCAGAAAATGATGGAAACACCACGGAAATGGACAGGAAACAGCAGGGGCAGCATGCATAGATGCCTCTGAGGCTGCCTAATCCCACCATTACCCCAAATTCTCAGGCAACAGCCTGGTGGTTACCTTCATGGCAATTGTGCTCACCCAGACCAAGAAAGGCGAAACTCATGCCCATCACATGTTAGGGAAGCACCCAACTAGGTGCAATGAAGGTCCATCACCGCCTGCAGGTGACACCACTGCTCATGCTGGCACTGCTGTGCTATCCCCCACGACGCAGGCATAAGCCTGACACAGCATGGTGACAGCGTAGTGACACCAACAAGTGACCAAGTTAGATTGAGGTAGCAGTCAAATGTTTGTAGGTGAGCCTCCCAGAAAATTGTTTAGGAGTGTCCGAAGTTGACCGTCCTAAAAAATTGTTTAGGAGTGTCTGTAGTTGACCCTTCTGTAAAATATTTTTTTTGTTTTTCCTGTTATTAGTTTATGTACAACCCATGGCTGGCATGGTGGCAATATATAGGTTTGCTTCACAGACGGTCCACTGCACCGTTACATTTTCTTCATCATTGCCAATTACTTTTTCACCAACTGTTGTCTGGCAATGATAAAGGCGAAGGTGAATCCACTGCCGAAGAAAACTGTCATCCTCCTACAAGTCTCCACTTGTTCTCAATTGAAAAGGGGATGTTCTTGCCGTGGCCTTCCTCATAGTGGCCGCTTCTGCGGACGACAGAGGTGGTGTACCTACGGACAGCCTGACCGAACACAATGGCAGACGGGAAGACACTCCCTCATGTAAAATTGTTTTGGAGTGTCTGCGGTTGACCCTCCTGTAAAATAGTTTTCTCATTTTTTTTTGTTTTTCCTGTTATTAGTTTATGTACAACCCATGGCTGGCATGGTGGGAATATATAGGTTTGCGTCACAGATGGTCCACTGCACCGTTACATTTTCTTCATCATTGCCAATTACTTTTTCACCAACTGTTGTCTGGCAATGATAAAGGCGAAGGTGAATCCACTGCCGAAGAAAACTGTCATCCTCCCACAATTCTCCACTTGTTCTCAATTGAAAAGGGGATGTTCTTACCGTGGCCTTCCTCATAGTGGCCGCTTCTGCGGACGACAGAGGTGGTGTACCTACTGACAGCCTGACCGAACACGATGGCAGACGGGGAGACACTCCCTCATGTAAAATTGTTTTGGAGTGTCTGCGGTTGACCCTCCTGTAAAATAGTTTTCTCATTTTTTTTGTTTTTCCTGTTATTCGTTTATGTACAACCCATGGCTGGCATGGTGGGAATATATAGGGAATAGAGATGAGCGAGCATGCTCGTCCGAGCTTGGTGCTCGTTCGAGTATTAGGGTACTCGTGAGTGCTCGCTGCTCAGACGAGTATCTCGCCATGCTCGAGGAAATGGCAACTTCCGCATCATGCTTTTTTGGCGCCTAAAAACACAGCCAATCACAAGCCAGGAGACTCTGCGGTACACCCAGCATCACGTGGGGCCCTTATATGTCGATAGCAGGGGTTGGCTGGCCTCATCAGGTGACCCTGGAATAAACTACTGACTGGCCGCGGTGCTCGGCTCAGATGCCGTCTGGATGTCGTTAGGGATAGAGCTGCTGCGTTTCAGGGACAGTGTTAGGGCCTGCATTTAGTTCTCTGTTAGGCAGGGATCACCCACAAAGAATCCAACAGCCCTTCTAAGGGCTATAAGACATTTTTTTTGTCTCCTGGCTTGGCTGGCTGGAACTAGTAGTGCAGCTATCGCCACATATAACCCCCTTTTTTATTTATGTTATATCTCAGTGATACAAATCCATTGCACACAGCAGTGTGGAACCATTCTGTGTGTCACAGTTCAGTACACTCACTATTTTCTGTCCAGGTGACACTTTCTGTATGTCACCGAATAGAACCAAGTCATTTGCTGCCTGTCACGTGTATAGGTTGATCACAAAAATCTCTGTGCGACATTTGTCTGGGTCGCAGTCTAAATAGCTACCGTCAGTAGGGTGTCAATTAGCTCTACGATAGTTTCTGCACGTCACGTTCCAAAAAAAACAAAAATCCAAAACAAAATATACCAAAAAAATTAGTTTTTTTGTTGTTTTAGCTCAGTGATACAAATCCATTTAACACAGCTGCGTGTAACCTTTCTGTGTGTCACAGTTCAGCACACTCACTCCAATCCGTATATTCTGTCTAGGTGACACTTTCTGTACGTCACCGAATACAACCAAGTCATTTGCTACCTGTCACGTGTATAGCTTGATCCTAAAAATCTCTGTGCGACATTTGTCTGGGTCGCAGTCTAATTAGCCACCGTCAGTAGGGTGTCAGTCAGCTGTACGATAGTTTCTGCACGTCACGTTCCAAAAAAAACAAAACTAAAAAAAAAAAAAATAAAAAAAAAATATATAAAAAAAAAATAGTTGTATTTCTTGTTTTAGCTCAGTGATACAAATCCATTTCACACAGCTGCGTGTAACCTTTCTGTGTGTCACAGTTCAGCACACTCACTCAAATCCGTATATTCTGTCCAGGTGACACTTTCTGTACGTCACCGAATACAACCAAGTCATTTGCTACCTGTCATGTATATAGCTTGATCCTAAAAATCTCTGTGCGACATTTGTCTGGGTCGCAGTCTAATTAGCCACCGTCAGTAGGGTGTCAGTCAGCTCTACGATAGTTTCTGCACGTCACGTTCCCAAAAAAACTTAAACTTCAAAAAAAATATAGAAAAAAAAAATATAGAAAAAAAATTAGTTGTATTTCTTTTTTTAGCTCAGTGATACAAATCCATTTCACACAGCTGCGTGTAACCTTTCTGTGTGTCACAATTCAGCACACTCACTCCAATCCGTATATTGTGTCAAGGTGACACTTTCTGTATGTCACTAAATTAAACCAGACAGAACAAGTTTGTGGGTTTCAGTACACCAGGCCCATTTATTTTATTTTTTTGTTATAAAATACACTTATTTCCAGAAAATGTTGAACCCCAGGGCTAAGGGTCGAGGACGAGGGCGTGGGCATTCAATTACTGCAGGGGGCAGAGGCCGTGGTCCTGGGCAGGGTGAGACAGTACCTGCTGATGAGAGAGCAGGAGAACGCCGCAGAGCTACACTCCCTAGCTTCATGTCTCAACTTACAGGGACACATGGTAGAGGACTGTTGAAACCACAACAGTGCGAACAGCTGATCTCGTGGATTGCGGATAATGCTTCAAGTAATTTGTCCACCAGTCAGTCTTCCACGCAGTCCACCCACGTTACCCAAGGGAGTACTCCTCTGGCTCCTCCACCTCAACCTCCTTCCCCCCCAGTCTGCCCCCTCCCAGGAAAATTTGGAATGCGATCCGGCATACTCTGAGGAACTGTTTTCTGGACCCTTCCCAGAGTCACAAACCACTTCTCAGGTTGCTGCTGACCTCTTTCCCGATGCCCAAGTTTTCCAACTGTCGCAGTCTGTGGGTGATGATGATGATGATGATGACAATGTTGAGTTAGTGGAAGAAGTTTCTAAAGAGGTGTCGGACGATGAGGAGACACGGTTGTCAGACAGTGGTGAAGTTGTTGTAAGGGGAGGAATTCTGAGGGGGGAGCAGACTGAGGAATCGGAGGATGACGAGGTGACTGACCCAAGCTGGGTTGATATTTCGAGTGAAGACAGTGCTTCTGAGGCAGAGGCGAGTGCTGCACCAGAACAGGTTGTAAGAGGCAGTGGTGTGGCCAGAGGGAGAAACAGGGCCAGAGCTGGTGCATCAGCAGCAACTGTTTCACGTAGTGAAGCTCCAGTGGCGAGGCCCAGATGTTCGCAAGTCTGGAGGTTCTTTAAAGAAAGTGAGGATGACCGACGGACTGTGGTGTGCAACCTGTGCCACACCAGGATCAGCAGGGGTGCCACCACTACTAGCCTAACCACCACCAGCATGCGCAGGCATATGAGTGCTAAACACCCCACTCAATGGAACCAAGGCCGTTCACCACCTCCTGTGGGTCACACCACTGCTCCTTCCCCTGTGTCACTCGCTGCCTCTGCTAGTCAACCCC
>ONZH01012328.1:0-35375 GCA_900303285.1 Rhinella marina
TTTTTATGTGCTTCGCCTAGCTCCTGCACTGTAACCCGGTCACTCTGTAGTCACAGCCATACAGGGCCACTGTAAATTTTTATGTGCTTTGCCTGCTCCTGCAGTGTAACTCGGTTACTCTGTAGTCACAGCCATACATGGCCTCGCTTAATTTTTATGGTCTGGGTGAGCACAATTGCCTTGAGAGTCACCACCAGGCTATTGCCCGACAATTTGGGTTAATGATGGGATTAGGCAGCCTCAGAGGCATCCATGCATGCTGCCCCTGCTGTTTCCGGTCCATTTCCGTGGTGTTTCCATTATTTTCTGAGGTTTCCAGGTTTTCACCCAGCCTTCCCTAGGCAGTGCCTTGGTCCCCTTAAAAAAATGCTCACATTGACTTCAATGGGGTTCGTTATTCGAAATGAGCACCCGAGCATCGGGAAAAATTCGACTTGAATAACGAGCACCCAAGCATTTTAGTGCTCGCTCATCTCTAATCATCAGCATCTGATCGGCGGGGGTCCGATAGCTATTTGAGAAGGCGGGGGGACTGCAGGAGCGCCGCAGCCTTCTCTGTGTTTTCCTCAGGCCCAGTGACGTCACGACTAGTATCACTGGCCTGGGTGGAGATAACCTCTATTTATGTGAGCAGAGCTTAGCCGCGCCCAGGCCAGTGATACTAGTCGTGACGTCACTGGGCCTTATGAAAACACAGACAAGGCCGCGGTGATCCTGGAGTGCCGCTGCCTTCTCAAACAGCTGATTGGCAGGGTGTCCTGGGTGTCGGACCCCCGCCGATGAGATACTGATGATCTATCCAGAGGATAGATCATCAGTTTTAAACAACTGCTGAACCCATTTAATGCTACACTTATTTTATAAATGCGAGATTATTGACAAAGACATTTTGTACAAAATTATTTGGGCCCGTCTGCCAAACATCAAGGCGATCTCTGTAAGAATGGAATCTAAAACTTAAATACTACCTGTTATGTGCCATGATGGCCACCATAAAATTCAGGGAGTGCAGGTTCCACAAGCATGCTGGGTCCACTCTGCCTTTTACCATGTTTGGTGCCATAATGGCCTCCATTAAATCCAGAGAATGCAGGTATCAACATGCATACTAAGCCTACTCTATACATTTCCTGGTGCCAAAAGGCTTCCAATAATTTTTATACAAAACGTGTTAGCCAAGAATCTCAAATTTACAAAATAAGCGTAGCATTATCACCAGAATACTTTCTATGGCATTATTGTTTTTTTTTTTGTTTGCAGAGTGCTGTTGCATTGAATTTTTTTTTCTTCGTGTTTCTAGCCATGGCAGCGTGCACCTGCTCATTGGGATGTGCTCACTGACCCCCCTTTTCTTGCAGTTTTTATTGAAGATATGAGACTTTGATAATTTAAAGTAGTCAGTGTACAGCTTGTATCACATAGTAAATTTGTTGTGCCCTCAAATAATTCAAAATTAATGTCTAAAGCGCTGGCAACAAAAGTAAATACACCCATAAGTGAAAATGGCCAAATTATGCCCAATTAGCCATATTCCCTACCCGGTGTCATGTGACTCATTAGTGCTACAAGGTCTTATGTGTGAGTGGGTGGTGGACCCACCAATTGAGGGTCATGCCGGATCCATTTTGCTCTGCATCCCATGACGGAAAGAAAACCACAGCTTACTGCAATTTGCTATCCGTTATGGGAACGCAACCGCACAGCACAGAATGCTTTTTGGAGCGTTCCTGTCACGTACCGTGTGGTTATCGTGACACATGTTCCATGTTGCTCATGTTTGTGCCCTGGTATTCCGGATTTGGTTGTATGCTGGTTGCCAGGGGCAACGTGTAAATTGGTGGTGTCTCGGTTGTTCTCCGTGACACGGCTTCCATGTTGCTCATGTTTGTGTCCTGGCATTCTGGCTGCGGTAGTAGGCCGTGGTTGCCAGGGGCAACGTGTAGTTTTGGTTGCTGGTATGTTCCCTGATTGCATACTTCCCTCCTTCCCTGTCTGGTTCTCATGGGGTTAACATATTGACCTGGGTGTGGTCACTAGGTGCTTTTATTCTGTTGTTGCTAGCCTGGTGGGTTAGTTGTGCTCCAGCCTCCGTTGGTGCTGGAGCTATGCACCTTTCCTGGGATTCCATCTGCCCAGTCCTTGTGGCCACTTAATATGTCATCGAGGTCTTCTCCAGGTCTTCCCGAGGTCCTCTCATCCCCTTCCCTTATTCCTGTTATTTGGTTTATGTACGGGTGGGTGTTTGGTCTGTGACTGCCATGTGTCTTCTGACATGGAGTCCAGACATTTCCTGTATGTATGTGCCTTCGGTGAGAGGGCTCCAGGGTTCCCCGGAGGGGGAACAGTGATACTGTGAGTTGTTGCCGGTGAGCTGGTTCCTGGGTTTGTTGTGTGTACTGAGTCCTGTTAGGTGTTCGGGTTCCAGTACATGTGCCTGGGCTCAGTCTTTGGTGTATGGACTGTTGGTGCTTCTATCAGCAGTATCAGCAGGTAAGTTGCCAGGTGCACCGGGACCTTCCTGGAGGTGCAGCCAGTGAGTTCTGGATAAGTGCATCCCTACCATCTGGGGCTCTGTGAAGAACGGGGCTCACTGGGTTTCTGCCCTCTGGATTTGGTTCCTGGTATTTCCGGTGCACTTGGTTCAGTGGTATTCCTTGCCACTGGCTTCTTACCTGCTAATCGGTCTTCATCTCACTGTAGTGTATCGGTGTATGCTCGGTGTGGAGTTTTCCCTCCCACACCGTAGCGTGACAGTTCCGTTCTGTTTAGTTGCGTTTTGTCCCCATTCGTTGTGGAAGCTTTTTTCTCTGGTTATGAGATCCTATGACAGATCTCAATACCAGAAAATAGAAACACTAGTGTGAAAGTAGCCTTACAGAGAGAGACACAGGCAAGATGGGAACACGCCAATGACACTGTGTAGTCCTTTCCTGCAGTCAGTGATGCGTTCCTGCCATGTCTGTAGCCCTCAGTCCACCCCCGAAGTTGATATTACCTTGTTTTTTAAAATCACCATCGGCTGAGGAGTAGGAGGGGTGTGGCCTAATAAATCAGGGCGCGGCTTAGCGGAGCCAGGGGTGGTGTTTTAAAGTCCCTCTTTTGAGGCTGGCCTGAGTGGCCACCCTATTAATTGGTGATGTCTGTTCCCCTTCTCCTTCTGAAAGTGCTTCTAATTGTGTGGCTGGAAGAATCCGAGGAAAAGTCTTCAGAAGAGTGTACGACTCATTGTCCTGAGAAGGAAGACTGGATTCAAGGCCAAGGCATTTCCCATAGCAACCGCTGCACTGAGGAGCCTGTGTGTGATCGTGTGACCAGGAACCAAAGGCTGGAGGTTCCTAACATCCAGGAGAAAGATGGTGACCTCTGAGGAAATGTGCGTGTAGAACGTGGGAGCGCCAAACCCATCATCTGTGGGTAAGAGCGTTCCTGTCATTATGTGTGAGACAGAAAATGTGATAGTGAGTGAGGCTCTGGAGGTTGGGCATGATGCTGACCAGTGCCCTACTGCCTCAGAAGCCATGAACTGTGGTATGAGCCGGTGGCAGTCGCTACCTGCCGAGCCGGTTGGTGGTGAGACACCAGGACTAGAGACTGTGCCGAAAATGTGTGACATTGTCATGGGATGCAGAGCAAAATGGATCCTCCACATGCAGGCATCAGATGAAAGTGCTGAGAGAGGCATGTGGAAGAACCTGTCTCTTTTAGCGCGCTCATCCCCTTCCATACAGCACCTGCATGGGGAGGAGCATGGTGCCCCAGCTCTTTCCCTTCAGATTAGGAAGGGATGGCAGGGGTCTGGACAGCTGGCATCCGTGGTCCGTCTGGTTTAACAAGACAGGTTCCACTCAGAACAGGCCTCGCCATGGTCGACCAAAGAAGTTGAGTGAACGTGCTCAGCGTCCTATCCAGAGATTGTCTTTTCAAAATAGATGTATTTGTGCTACCAGCATCGCTGCAGAGGTTAAATGGGTGAAAATCAGTCTACCAGTGCTAAAACCATACACCGCACACTGCATCAAATTGGTCTGCATGGCTGTCGTCCCAGAAGCAAGCCTCTTCTGAAAATGATGCACAAGAAAACCCGCAGTTTACTGAAGACAAGCAGACAAAGCACATGGATTACTGGAACCATGTCCTGTGGTGGGATGAGACCAAGGTAAACTTCGGAAACGGGGCCGCAGGGCAGTATTCCAACATAACAGCCCCAAACACACCTCCAAGATGACCACTGCCTTGCTTAAGAAACAGAAGGTAAAGGTCAATGGTGGATTAACATAAGGGAGTTCTGGTCTGCAGCTCTGGGCCCGGCATCGCTGAGGCACCCAATGCTAATCCGATCGCCCACATATTGCGCTGGGGCATGGGAGTGCATAGTTCCCTGCCCTGCCACCTGTCACCGCTATAGGTTTCAGGACTAGTAGGCCTGAGGCCTATGTGGTAGTATATTCCTGGCGCAGACGTGTGTGATGACACCATCGCGTGCCTGTGCTGGGACACAGGAAAATGAAGTATGCGCACCTGTGGCCAGCCTCACCATCCCGGACACAGGTAAGTATTAGCTTTTAGTTGTTTGTTTGTTTGTTTTTCTGTGTGTGCCAGCTTTGGGGGACAGAGGAGGACAGATAACTGTGGGGACAAATGATTACATGGGGGCAGTGTGAGGGGCAAATAAGAGTTATGAGATTATTGGGGGTCTGACTCCTGGCACCCCTGCTAATCAGCTGTTTGAGGAGACAGCGATGTGCTAGTGAGCACTGCAGCCTCTTTGCTTCTTACCAAGAACAGTGTTGTCCATTTGATAGCACTGTGCTTGGTATTGCAACTCAGATCCAATCACTCAGATGGGACTGAGCTACACCTAGGCCACGTGAATGATGAATGTGATGTCATATGGCCTAGGAAGAAACTGTGGCACTCACAATGCACCGCAGCCTCTTCATACAGAAAAATTGAAGGGAGGGACTTGAGTTGGGTAGACAGCCCCAGGCCTTTCATGCCCTTAATTCTCCCCTGATAAAGGTGCTGGACTGGCCAAGACCAAAACCCTATTGAGCATCTGTGGGGCATCCCCAAACGGAAGGTGGAGGAGCGCAAGGTCCATAACATCTACCAGCATTGTGATGTCATCATGGAGGAGTGGAAAAGGATTTCAGTGTCACCCTGTCAAGCTCTAGTGCATGCACAAGAGAGTTAAGGCAGTGATGGAAAATAATGTTGGCCACACAACATATTGACACTTTGGGCAAAATTTGGCCATTTTCACTTGGGGTGTACTCAGTTTTGTTGCCAGTGGTTTAGACATTAATAGCTGTGTGTTGAGCTATTTTGAGGATACAAAAATAGCTTTCTAAATGCTGTTAAGAACAGCTCAGACAAGATGGCAACCCCCATAATCGTGTTCAGAAAATAGATTTAAAAAATCTACAATCAGAATAGTCCCTGACAATAAGCTTGATTGATTTCTGACTGTCTCTGATTGATTTTTCACTGCCCCTGACTCCCTAAGAATGTTTTCCTGGCAGACACCATCACAAACAACCACAATCATTCACAGCCCTGCACAGAATGGCGTTCTGCTAGAGCACCTCCCTGTATGTCATCCTGGGAGCCAATTAGGGCAAGCCCTCCCCCACTTTCTCTCAGGGCCATGTGAGAACACTTCTTCTTCATCCATAGTGCTTTTTTCCCCTGCAGACAAGTGCACTAAAATGGCGCTATTTGCCGTTTTAGAGGATTCGTCTGGAACAAACCCCAAAAGATTTGGGTTCATCTGCGGGTTGAAAAATAGCAAAATTCGAACGCGGTTCGGTCTGAACTGGTTCGCTCATCCTTAGTTGGTGCTACATACGTATGTAAAATAAATAAAACACAGTTATCTCTGGTATTAACTGGAACTACAAAAATGATTAGTAAATGAAATATAGAGCAAATCATTGCAATCATAAAATTCCAGTGGCCATCAAATATTGCACACTGGTATGTGTGGTTATCTGCGCATACTTTTTCAGTGGAGGAGATAAATTGGTGGGGGGTAGGATCCCATTATCATTGTAATTTGCTAATTAAATAATTATCAATTAGATAGGCTGATAGAAGCCATTCCAATGTATTCCATTGAGAGCTTTTGATCAAGAATAGCAGTTATCTGAATTTTTTGTTATGTGTGTCCTGCCTGGAGGCTTTTTATAAAGATTACATACAGAATGTCCCGAGCTACATATACTACATGTCCTATACTTGAAATCATATATAAATATCAAACTTGGCAAGAGTATAAGGCAGCTCAGTGTTTCTGAATTCAGATAAATGAGCCTTAATTGCTGTGCATTAATTAGATACCCAAGGCTATCTCCAAAGGAATATAAATTGAAATTTTAGACTTATTATTGGGTAGCCTTGTGAAATATGTCTTTAACACAATTATACCATGTGCTGAGAATGAGAAAAAAGGCAGTGACCTGATACTAATTTGTATTTTACATGTTACATTTTAAATCGTGTATCAATAGGTTAATCTCATCTCCATATTATACATGTAGGTAATTTGAAATTTCTGCACAGAGATAATCAAGATTAGTCTATATAATGAAATGGAATCAATATAATGTACAAGAGGCTTTAATAAAGTTAAGGGACAACAGGATAACCATTGTATTGTATTGTACTCAGATATGGCTAGAACGATAAGCATCAATATGAACAATGAATGTACTGCCCATACTAGAATATTTTTGAAAAATCTGGAAAAACATTTTATGCTTTTGTACTTATTTATATGTCAGAAAACCTAGGACAGAAATGGTGAAAAGAAGAATGGACATTTCCAAAGGAAATAGGATTTAAATTTCAATGGGATTAAGCAAATCCCATTGTACCTAGGTTTGACTTCTTGTA
This sequence comes from Rhinella marina, assembly GCA_900303285.1. Lineage (NCBI taxonomy): Eukaryota > Metazoa > Chordata > Amphibia > Anura > Bufonidae > Rhinella > Rhinella marina. The sequence goes on from ONZH01012328.1 coordinate 6,895, forward strand.
ACTTTTTTAAGTTTGTAAAGTTCCCAGTTCCCAAGAAGAACTTGAAAAGAAAAGATACCAGAATAAAGGCCCTATTGCATTGCCCAAGGTCGTCCAGTCTTTTAAATATTGTATTAGTAGTGTACAATTTTTTAAGCATAATACAGGCTGCCAATAAAGACGTCTTGAAGAAGCAAGTTCACCAATGGAGATTTATTAATCTAGTACAAGTAAAATTATAAATGTTGCCCATAGCAGCCAATCAGACTACAGTTCTCATTTCTCATTTTTCAGAAACATTTTGGGCAATGAATGGGCAAAGTTAATGATTAAGGGCAAATTGATGTTTTTCCCTTTCTCTAGTTTTATACAATTCCACTACTCTGCCATAAAGCAATTTGTTGATAAAATGTCATGAAAACGTTTATGTAAATGCAGTGATTTTTAAACTTCATCAGATCAGGAAATTCTAAAACATTGTAGTAAACCCCACTGCAAGACCCTAGCTACTCGTCCATTTGACAGCATGTCACTAGACCACACCTGTGATGTCAACCACGATAATGTCACTCTGTGAAATGCATTGCAGCCAGATATCAAATTACTGAGCCAAAAATTATGGATGACCTAAACTTTATACTACTAAATATTTCTATGAGCTGCACACCTACAAAGTCTTCCCAACCTAAAGTAGTAGTATCTCCTTCATCAGCCAACAAAATTAATTCACATCCAAAAAGTTAATTTGGACCCTAAAATTTAGAACCCAACAGAAAGCAGTACAAGCTGGAGAGGAAATTGATTGAAAGCCATCACAAAGTGGTAAGGAAGCAACATGATCAATCATCAAGAAGACCCCATGCTCCTTGCAAGAAGACAATTATGTTGAAGCTTTTTTTGCATTCTGCATGTCACCAAATAGGGTTCAATGCAACTGAGTTTGGCAAAAAACTGTTTGTAGATTATATTTGTTATATGTGTTAATAAAAATATTGGGGGTCATTTATCAAACTGGTGTAAAGTAGAACTGGCTTATATATATTAGGATTTTAAGTATATTATTCAGGTACTATACAGTTTTTCAGTATTTTACTTCTAACATTTTTAGTACAAATTTTGTTGTGAACATACAGCATAGTTTGATATCACATTTATGCAGTAATCTTTTTCATTGGGCATCAATCTTTTTTCTGTTACAAGGTCAATACTGCTTATTACTGTGGACTTGTCTACAGGATTTCATCTTGTTGATTAATCTTTTCTAATCCTGTATTTCTTTATTCTTTCCTTGAAATTGGTGGCAACTGGAAGGCCTCTGAGAGCTTTCATCTATGAAAGGTTACATCATTATCTCCAGTTGTCCTACAGATCCGAATATATGAACATGTCATTAAATCTTTCTAATTCTCTATATATGTTTCCTGTCGAAACCATATTAAGTAGAACTTTTCAACCCATAATGATGTTTTAGAAATATATATATATTATATATATATTGTCCTAATCAATGGCACTGAATTTAAAGACTTATTCACACCTTGGCCTTCCATGATCAAGAAAGGAATACCACAGTGAGCAGATGGTGCACCTTTGTTTCTGTTATTCCCATAGCCAGGAATAGGAGCTACGTAAACAGCACAGCAAGCTTCACTCTTTCAGTAAGTTACGGAAACAGCCGACTTGCTGTATTGTTTGTGTAGTTCCCATTCATTGCTATGTGAGTTAGCGCTGGCCTCTCACCAATTTCCGTAACTCCACCTACTCCCGTCCAGCGCTAAATGTGGTTGTTCTCCTCTCGGCCATGAAAGGCCAAAAGGGGAGTAACTTTTTAATAGTCCAAATAGTATATATAAGGCCTTAATTTATTCATGTGTTTGCCATACCACCAGGTTAAGATGTGTTATATTGTAGAATGCCATTGTTTCTGCTGTGTCAAAAACCTGTTCTTCAAGATCCTTAATGACCTGTATCCCGTTAAAGCATTTTCCGTTAAACAAACAAGACACATTGTGCATCTCAATATGGTGCTAATATAGACTGTTGGTAGTCTGAATTGCATTTACTATGTTAATGACACAGCATGACTATATACTTGCCATGATTTGCCCTGCTTTTTATTTTTCTTACACACGGGTGGCATGGTAATATTCATTTTGCTACAAAACTAAACTTGTGTGGGAAATTTTCAAGAGAAGATTTATAAGTTATATATGGTATATTATTAGCTCTTGCTTTATTGAATACGCTTCTATGAGGTCCTGCTGTACAGGGGCATACAGGTTTTTTTCTCCCTGTGTCCCTGTACATCCTCCTGCGCACAGTTGTGCCATGAGAATGTAGCAGTATCAAAGGGACCACTTTTAGTGCACCACACTACATTGGAGGGCTGCAGTGAATGTCCAATGATTTCACTGGGTGTCAATTAATGACTTACTAAAGGCCCTATTAGACTGCCCCATTTTCAGTGACAAGCATCTAAATATATATATATATATATATATATATATATATATATATATATATATATATACAGTACAGACCAAAAGTTTGGACACACCTTCTGATTCAAAGAGTTTTCTGTATTTTCATGACTATGAAAATTGTAGATTCACACTGAAGGCATCAAAACTATGAATTAACACATGTGGAATTATATACTTAACAAAAAAGTGTGAAACATCTGAAAATATGTCTTATATTCTAGGTTCTTCAAAGTAGCCACCTTTTGCTTTGACTACTGCTTTGCACACTCTTGGCATTCTCTTGATGATCTTCAAGAGGTAGTCACCTGAAATGGTGTACCAACAGTCTTGAAGGAGTTCCCAGAGATGCTTAGCACTTGTTGGCTCTTTTGCCTTCACTCTGCGGTCCAGCTCACCCCAAACCATCTCGATTGGGTTCAGGTGACTGTGGAGACCAGGTCATCTGGCGTAGCACCCCATCACTCTCCTTCTTGGTCAAATAGCCCTAGGTTTGGGGTCTGGAGGTGTGTTTGGGGTCATTGTCCTGTTGATAAATAAATGATGGTCCAACTAAATGCAAACCGGATGGAATAGCATGCCGCTGCAAGATGCTGTGGTAGCCATGCTGGTTCAGTATGCCTTCAATTTTGAATAAATTCCCAACAGTGACACCAGCAAAGCACACCCACACCATCACACCTCCTCCTCTATGCTTCACGGCGGGAACCAGGCATGTAGAGTCCATCCGTTCACCTTTTCTGCGTTACACAAAAACACGGTGGTTGGAACCAAAGATCTCAAATTTGGACTCATCAGACCAAAGCACAGATTTCCACTGGTCTAATGTCCATTCCTTGTGTTCTTTAGTCCAAACAAGTCTCTTCTGCTTGTTGCCTGTCCTTAGCAGTGGTTTCCTAGCAGCTATTTTACCATGAAGGCCTGCTGCACACAGTCTCCTCTTAACAGTTGTTAGAGATGTGTCTACTGCTAGAACTCTGTGTGGCATTGACCTGGTCTGTAATCTGAGCTGCTGTTAACCTGCGATTTCTGAGGCTGGTGACTCGGATGAATTTATTCTCCGCAGCAGAGGAGACTCTTGGTCTTCCTTTCCTGGGGCGGTCCTCATGTGAGCCAGTTTCTTTGTAGCGCTTGATGGTTTTTGCGACTGCACTTGGGGACACTTTCAAAGTTTTCCCAATTTTTCGGACTGACTGACCTTCATTTCTTAAAGTAATGATGGTCATTCGTTTTTCTTTACTTAGCATCTTTTTTCTTGCCATAATACAAATTCTAACAGTCTATTCAGTAGGACTATCAGCTGTGTATCCACCTGACTTCTGCCCAACACAACTCATGGTCCCAACCCCATTTATAAGGCAAGAAACACCACTTATTAAACCTGACAGGGCACACCTGTGAAGTGAAAACCATTTCAGGTGACAACCTCTTGAAGCTCATCAAGAGAATGCCAAGAGTGTGCAAAGCAGTAATCAAAGCAAAAGGTGGCTACTTTGAAGAACCTAGAATATAAGACATATTTACAGTTGTTTCACACTTTTTTGTTAAGTATATAATTCCACATGTGTTAATTCATAGTTTTGATGCCTTCAGTGTGAATCTACAATTTTCACAGTCATGAAAATACAGAAAACTCTTTGAATGAGAAGGTGTGTCCAAACTTTTGGTCTGTACTGTATATATATATATATATATATATATATATATATATATGTACTTAAATCAGGTCTGCACTGCCGGTGCAGTTTAGATTATTATTATTATCATCATTATCATTAATTCCATTGTGCAGTACATATGAAAAGGGGTATACATAGTATACATATATGATACAGACAATTGCACTAAGCATAAAGAAGACAAGTTACAAACTGGTACAGAAGGAGAAAGGGCCCTGCCCACAAGGACTATGGACGTGGACAATCCACAAATGAGACCAATCATCTGCTGTATACAAAATGAAATAAAAGCCACGACTCATCCAAATAAAGTGAAATAATTAGTGTCTTTTATTCACCTGAGTAGCAATGTTTCAGTCCTCTTATTGGGACTATTGTAAGTATCTCTTTTTACAATATATCCTCAATATTTTTTTTCCAGAGATTTACAATTTTTACAATTTTGTCTGGAAATATATTATTATAATACTATAGGCTTTTTTTTTTTATACCTGACCTACTCTATGGATGGAGATAAAGAGGGATAAAGTTATTGCACATGGAGATTCTACAATATGGCAAAAAATATCTGATCATTAACCCTTTCAAGACCAGCCTTCCCAAAGCCATATTTTTTATTTTCATTCACATAACCATCTGAGGGCTTGTTTTTTGCAGGACAAGATGCAATTTCTAATAGCACCATTTAAGGTTTCATACAATGTGATGGGAAGCATGAAAAAAATTCCAAATTGGTTGGAATTATTAAAAAAAAAAAAAACAACATTCCACCATTGTTTTATGTTTTTTTTTTTTTACATTGTTTCATATGCGGTAAAATTGACCTATTACTTTTACGTCCTGGGTCAGTATGATTACAATTATGCTACATATTTATAGTTTTTATTGCATTTTAATACTGAAAAAAAAAATTTGGAAAAAAATATTTTTTTAAAAGTCTAAGGGGGTCATATCGAGAGACCTTGGGGGCCACTCAACTGGCCCACGATGACCAATCCACTTTCCAGGAAGCCGTTCATCTAGGAATGTTCGGACCTGACACCCATAATGTGGTGGTGCACCATCTTGCTGGAAAAACTCAGGGAACGTGACAGCTTCAGTGCATAAAGAGGGAAAAACATCATTATGTAGCAGTTGAATGGCCCCCAAGGTCTCCCGATCTGACTCCCTTAGACTTTTATCTTTGGGGTCATCTGAAGGCAATTGTCTATGCTGTGAAGATACCAGATGTGCAGCACCTGAAACTACGGATACTGGAAGCCTGTGCTAGCATTTCTTCTGTGGTGTTGCTATCAGTGTGTGAAGAGTGGGAGAAGAGGGTTGCATTGACAATCCAACACAATGGGCAGCACTTTGAACACATTTTATAAGTGGTCAGAAACGTGTAAATAACTCATGAAAGAACAAAGTTACGTTAAAACCAAGCACACCTTTGTTTTTCTTGTGAAATTCTCAATACGTTTGATGTGTCACATGACCCTCTTCCCATTGAGAAAACTAAAGTTGGATCCAAAATGGCGGACTTCAAAATGGCCGCCACGGTCACCACCCATCTTGACAAGTTTCCCCCCTCTCATATACTAAAGTGCCACAAACAGGAAGTTAATATCACCAACCATTCCCATTTTATTTAGGTGTATCCATATAAATGGCCCACCCTGTATATATATATATATATATATATATATATATATATATATATTTACACTTTTAATAGTTCCTTTAGGGAACTATAGAAAGCAATCATTAGATGCATTAGCATTGGAGTCTATGAGGATTACACAGTGTTCCTATGGAGCCTTACCACAGGCCGGCTCTCCATAGGATCTAATATGTGTTGGACCTATACCCCTCCTGAGTACAGTGGTTGCTGCACACTGCATCTGGATCCTATCTTCGCCGATTGGAGCCAGAACACGGCCAGGACCACACACTCCTAGTCTTTAACCTCCCAGATGCCATGGTCCCATTTGACCACAGCATCTGAGGGGTTAAATGTATGTGATCAATGTTATTGTCAATTACATACATTACATACATTAGTCCCAGGTGCCTCCTGTTTAAAACTGTAGGCACCCAGCGACTATGGCATCCGCTCTGCTCATGGGCACCATTTTTAAATGCCTAACCACCAATGTAAATTTACATGGGGCAGTGGGATTGGGGTTAAACATTATTCTTTTCTTTATTGATGTATAAGTAAGGGTAGTGCACTTTTAGTGGACTGCATGCAATATCTCAGGAAAAAAACATATAGTAAAATGAAAAAGACAACTATAGATGGACAGATATCTTTGTGACAACCTATGATCATTTTTAGCACTGGGATTGGATCTCGAATGACAGATTTATGCATGCATACTGCATAAATACTTTGCAGTGCACATATAAGAAATGCATAGTAATGGCTCCCACCATTCAGACAAGGGCATTATTCTGGTTCCTCCCAGGTATTTACTTTTTAACCCCTTTACAGGGATGCAGATTTTACTGCAGGTTAGTAACCAGACCGCTACCTTCTGGGATTGTACTTGGCAGCTGACCGACCCAGTTCAGGAACGCTAGTACAAAGCACCAGGGACATAGGCATGATATGACTCAGAACCAGAGGATAGGCATATCCAAGGCAAACACAAAGGTAAGCATAAAACACAGAGCACTGTCAAACTGATGGATCAGAACCAGACAAACTGACTTCTTGCACATGGACACATGGACTTCAGGAATGGACTATCGAAACTTGGAATCTGTTCAGACATAGTAGAGCTTGGGTAAATGGATATCAGGAACTTGGACATTATTCAGACACAGCAGATACATAGAGAAACTTGGCAGGGCCGATCAGACAACAACTAGGACAGAATCCAGACAACACATGGAACTGACTTTAGCAAACAAACTAAAACAGGATTCATACTGTGATATGGATCAGATTATGGCAAACAAACTAAGACAGAATTCAGACTGTGACAAAACTAGAACAATCGAGACACAAACTACAAACTTGTACAATCACTATGGATAGGGCACAGAAAGATGGAACAAGGCAAGATATGGCAAAACAGACATGAGACAAGAAAGTTGTGCAACAAGGGCAGGTTATAGCATTCAAAGGGCATCCACCAAACTGACACATTGCAGAGGACAATATAGCAGATATAACTCATTAGTTAAACAGATGCAGACGCACACAGCAATGGAAAGCTTAACCCTAGCAATACTGAACAGAGGAGGCACTAGCAAATAGCCATACCATGCGATGGCCTTAAACCTCTCCCACTAGCAAAGAATGGAGAACAAGCCATACATACTCCCTTTACTTTAGAAAAGCCATTCTGGAGATAGGAGCAGCTCCCAAAGGTGAAACCCACACCTTTCTGACATTTACGGCATTTATGGCATATCCTAGCAATATACCATAAATGGTGAGATGGAAATACCCCTTTAAGTGGATAAAGTCTACATGTGCATAAGAAATTGTTCACTCAAATGAAAATAATAGTAATAATTAAAGGGGTTGACCCACAAAAAAAATATTCGACAGTTTTAAAACCGGCACATGCATCTGAATACTTTTGTAATTGCAGGTATTTAAAAATTTAGTATAGCTAGTGAGCTATTCAATTAAATATATCTGTATTGCACCACCTGCTGTTTGTTCTTTTTCTTATTTCTTTGTCCTTCTCACTGTGAAGGCCACACATGCTCATTTTCATCCTTCAACTGCCTCCTGAGCTGTGATAGGGAGAGCATGGACACGCCCCCTGAGCTGCAGCAGAAAAGACACTCCCCTTGAGCTTTCAGCTTGATATAAATATAGCAGAACAATGAATGGGGAGATCTCTACATTCATGTGAGGTACAGGCCTAATTCTAGCTTTGTTAGAAGGATATTGCCATGTACTATATGATGTCTGATTTATTTACATTAGTCATGAGATAACCCCTTTAATGTTGAGTGAATCAAACTACACAAAGTGGAATTTGATCCAAATTTCAGGGAAAAGTAAAGATTTTCTTGTGCTTCATGGTAACAAATAGATTTTACCTGAAATGGTTTAAAACCAGGCTTTATCAAAGTTTTCTTTAGGCTCTTTTTACATTACTGTTTTCAACTTTCCAATGGATTTTCATAGTCTTATTATTGCCACTCAAACCTTAGACCTGATGGAAACTGACAGACCCTCCCTTATATCTCAACAAGAATCATCTGAATTTGTTGGAATCTGTTATAGCTTGGATAAACATAAAGAAACCGATGTTAACAGAACCGTAGTTGTTTATTGCGTACAGTATGTGCATGAATAAAAAATACAATTAGGTACAAAAGGGTATATAAAAATTGAAGTATATTATAAATTATAAGCTTGGAAGCTTGAGTAAAAGTGCTGTAATTAAAATACTACATTACTAGGCCATACTGAGGGATTTTATGCCTTGTACATAAAATATAGATGTAAAATTAAATATTCTTAATGAAAAGAAATCGTAATAGAAAAGAAACCCCAGGCACAATTTTTAGTTTTTTCACCCAATTTGTAATGTATTTAACAAAACCTTAAAATTAATGAGAGTTGCTCTATTTTTTATCTACTTCTCAATTATGATATAATTGTCACCTAACATGATTTTGGCATAGTTACATTTTCCACTGAAACATTTTTTTTTTTTCCTTTTTTTTAAATTCCAAATTTAAGCTAAACACACTAGCAGCAGAGAGGGCAATTTCAAATTACTTACACTGTTCTTAGTTAATTGACTAAATTAAGGAAAACCCACTGGCAAATACATAATTCAGCAAATGAGCTGTTTAAAATGTGCTTCATGATCTTCTAAGCTTTTTTTTGTTTTTTTCTGAAGCCTCTTGAAGACAAAAATTGTATAAAGTATTTTGATTTACTCGTCTGCAGTTTGATTATATCAGGACTTATTATTGCCAATTTTGGTATTCCTTTATTACATTTGATACGCTTTATAATATGCACAATACAAAATAGAAAAGCAAAGTCAACAGTAATAGAAAAAAAAGAGAAAGCCATGATTTGGAGTTTGACTGTTTTCCTTTAAATTGTCTGGCAATCAGTTAGCATTTAGCATTAGCCATTTTTAGGCACAAGCGATAATGATGATGATGATAATGATGATGCAATGTGGTGCACTTTAATTTTGCAGACAAAGCAGAAATTGGGTTTCATTAGCAAATGAAAATCCTAGCCTAATGAAAACGTAATCACAAAAACCTATGATGCATTAGGCGCCTGTGCAGCAGCCAAGAGTCATTTTTATCATGGCATTCCCATCTACATTCTGACCGTCGCCCAGAAACAACAGCATGCTCTTGGAAGTATTTTGCTGATTAAACATATAAGGTTGGAGTCTATTTATACCTTGGGATGCCTGAAAAAAAGGAAGTCTTTTTGCCGGTTAAGCATTCGGAAAAGAAAACATGCCTCATTTGCATGAATTAGCATACTCGCTGCTTAAATGAATGCCAAGAAAAGACATATAAATAGCAAAGTGGTTTATTTCTTGTTTGTTTATTTTTTTTTTTTTTTTCAGTATACATTAAAAATAACATTGTCATGCCCACGACAGTTTCGCTAATTTGATGTGCTTGGAAGTTAATTTAGGGTTTGCTTTAATTTGGAAACATATTTTTCACTTAATAGGGGAGACAAAGAGAAACTTTCAGCCAGCGTTACCAGTTTGTTATCTTGGAATGTTTTGGCTTCTCAAATGTGAGAACATGATTGTTTTTATTTCCAGGAGAAGATAATAATACTGAAGCAATAAAAAAGAGTCAAGGCAGCTTGCACAGCACAGGAAGTTCACAGCTAGAGACTTAATTTCTCACACAATGTGCTGTGCAATGGGCCCATTAACATAGATGAATAGGTTCTTTAAAGAGTTTTTTTTTTTCTCTCTCTCCACATATGCAGCTGCCGCTGAATGGTGATATGTTAATAAGGTACTCACATGCCTATTCTTCAGGTACTCTGGTATTCTTTACCTAGGTAATCTCCATAGAGGAAAAGCTATTTAGTGGGATGTATCTGCTACCACACCTTCAATTATATTAACACCTGCATGGGTAATCCACTGCAAGGTAAACTGGTAGGGGTCCTATGGCCTAAAGTCCACCTTTCTCCCTTCCAGTGTCACATTAGGGAAAAAAAACACATTTATTACACATCAGTGGGAGCTTTCAGAGGAAGCTTTCATGCTAAGGAAATAGTCATTTCTTCAAACAACTGACAGCGTGCAGATGAAACTCTAATGGAAATGCATACCAAGCATTGTTATGCATAGGCCTCATCTAGATACATGGGGTGGATTAAGTTAACTTCCGAAAGCTCCATTGTGTGCTGCATTCATTTGCAATGCTCTTGATATTTCAGTTTGAAGGTTTTACAACCTTTGTGTTTGCTTAGATCTGTTGAATATAGGATATGTTTATTTTATCTAACAATCATCTTTTTTTCTCTTAGCCTTTTTAATGGTAAATATGGTGAGAGGACATCAAGGCTCTATCAAATATAAGTATAAACAATTTTAATGGGCGAATCGGGTTCGGATTACTCTATCCGAAACCGATTTGTTTGAAAACTTCGTTTACAATATCTCCTCCTTAGTGCACTAAAATGTATGGTCTCCTCTGAGGCTTGGAAAATCTTGCTGCAAACAACGGCAGACTTGCTTTGTCTTGTCTCTATAATGTTACACTTAGTTGGTGCACATATAAATTATTTAAATTACTCTTTCAAAATTTCTGCATTCAGTTTCACATTTTGGAACAGTAATTTATGTGCATAAACAAAGTGTAACGTCATAGACGCCGTGCAAAGTAAGTCTCTTGTTATTTACAACAAGATTTTCTAGGCCTCAGTGGAGTCCATATATTTTAGAGCACGACGGAGGAGATATTGTAAACAAAATTTTTATACAAATTAGGTTCAGATTCGCTCAAGCCTAAGGGCTCATGCACACGACCGTATGTATTATGCGTTCCACAAAAAACATGAATGACGTCTGTGTGCATTCCGTATTTTGCAGAACGGAACAGCTTGCCCCTAATAGAACAATATTATCCTTGTCAGTTAAATGGTTGGTACGGTAAAATGTTCTATTTTTTTGCGGAACGGAAATTCGGATATACGGAAACAGAATGCACACGGAGTAACTTCCATTTTTTTGGTGGACCTATTGAAATGAATGGTTCTGCATATCGTCCACAAAAAAAAAAAGGAACGGACACAGAAAGAAAATATGTTCGTGTTCATGAGCCCTAAATCTCACATATACACTGTAGGGGCAATGTGTGGGGGTAGGTTTAGCAAAAGTGGTGTAAAGGGGAATTGGCTTAGTAACCCATAGCAACTAATAAGATTTCACCTTTCATTTTTCAGAGCATCTGTGGAAAATGAAAGGTGGAATCTGATTGGTTGCTAAGGGCAACTAAGCCCGTTTGCCTTTACACCAATTCTGATAAATTTCCCCCTATGTGTGAGGGCACATCAATATTCACCTATGAAAACAATAGGGAGAACATGCAGACTCTATGTAGATGTTGGATTCATAGATTAATGTAGATCCAATACTCCAAAGAGGCAGTGTTACTGAGCGTGCTGGATTTGTATGCTTAATAGTGATCACATAATACAGGGAAGCCTCTCCAAAAGACCACCTCTTTGAGAACACCACCACCCATCTAGGCCAGGCTTTTCTGTGACAGATTTTCAATTTCCCTTTCTTCTGTATATTGACCTCTTATCTGAGAGGTCCATTCCCATACAATACCATTTTCACTGCAACATTTATAATGAATGTACAAAGATAGATAGATAGATAGATAGATAGATAGATAGATAGATAGATAGATAGATAGAGGAAAGATGGGTTTCTCCTTATTATTCTGTTCATAGCATTTTTGGACTTCCAGAATAATTATAAAATTGCACACCTGAGGTTGCCATAGGCACCTTCCATAAGTAAATAAGGCATAGACAGCCAAGTACTCAACAACATGGCAGATACCTTATTTATATCTAGAAACTCTTGATAACATAGGAGACTTTTGGCAAAAATTGAGGGGGTGTCATGGCACAGGACATCTGATATGGAATTATTTAACTGTATGTATATCCGGTGAAACTTCTTTGAAATGTTCTCAGACATGGCAGTGGAAAGCTTATTTTCCCTATTTGAAATCTTTTGCATTCTATTTGCACCTATTAGTGAACCTACATTTTCCTGCCACCAGACAAATCAAATATTACCCTTAAATCAGTAAAATATTTCCTTGGCTTACTCTGTATAGCTGTAGTGTAATAAGATGCCAAATGTTCACATGATACCTATAAAATTCCAAAGATAATACAGCTGCAATTCAGAAAAAATGATCACACAAAAGGAAGCAAGTCCAAGAAAAAAAAATTGTAAAAAATTATGCAGATGAACTTCCGTTTAAGCATTAAGTGGTGTTAGCTTGGCTAGGTCTCATGGGGAAATGCACCTCTAAAAGGTATTATTACATCCAAATAGAGCTCACTGCAGGACACTGGCAGATGCTTTGAACTGGTGACTTCTATGTACAGTCCATTGCCTCTTTCCAAAGCGTCCAAATGTATTGTCCTGTTACATTATCTTTATTGATCATGACACATGGCTCACCAAAACATGTTTAATGACTTTTTCTGCTATCTCTGTGCCCTGCCATTATTACCATAAGATAAAAGGAAGTTTGGAATGGGAATTATTATTTATACGTGAAATTGCATTTCTCTTTTGATCCCTGTAGAACATACCACATAGGCAGTGATGTAATAACTAGTAACTAACTAAATTGTAGACTTGACCTTTGCCAATGCAATCAAGGACACTAATTGTGATAATGGCTCCATGTCTCCTGGGAACAAAAATGATACCTCCAATTTATTTCCCATTTCAAATTGTCCACCAAAAGTAGCCATGGGAGTAAAAAAAAAAAAAAAAAAAAAGGAATACGAATACGACGGAAAAGCACTCCTGGTGTAAAGAATTTTTCTTGGTCTCCGCTCTCCTTTTGTAGTCTGTTTTAATTATTCAGTTTTCCTTTTTTGGCTTACCTTTGTCTTCTATATGAAATGAGGCACTTTATGCACCCCATCAAAATAAATAATTAATATGAATCATAGTGAAATCTAATAAAAAAAAATCGGTAACCCAGTTCCAATCAAAGGAGCCATCTAGTTTCTTCACTAATGGCATGTTTTATAATTAGCTTTTCCAATTAACAACCATGATAAGCTATTACATTTTTTTGTCTTTATTGTGCAAACCTCTATTGTTTTTCTTCCAACTAAGCAACAGCATAATATGTTAATAACATAATGAACTGATGAATAATGAATTCTGGGTCAATTAAATAAACAAGTTGCTTAATTGATAAAGAGATACTTGCATGAAAATTGCTTTGAAAGAGGGAAGCAGTTTGGATTATTTTGACCCTGACATTTTAAAGGACTCTGAACTTTATTAGAATAGAACCATATTTTAGAGTATTTCATATGGCTGTAACTAGCAGAGCAATAGACAAAGCAGCTTCCATGGGGCCTAACTAGGGGGAGCAAAGTTGGTTCATTCCCCAACTTCATTTTAATGCTCTACAGAGATCTATCTCTGTATAGCATTTATGTATGTGCTTTGCAGAGGCAAAATTCATTAAGTCCAAAGTCTCGTGAGACTTTGGTGAAGAACTTCAGCCTTCGATTTTGCAACTTTAAAACATTTTAAAACATGAATCCGAAGTCGGCTTTGGTACGGAAGTACCAGATGACTTGGGATCCCTGTTTTAAAATATTTTTAAAGTTGTAGAATTGAAGGTTGAAGTTCTTCACCGAAGTCTTGCGCCACAACAACTAAGGGGGTCTAACTCCACTCAATAGATGCAGCTACTGATGTAATGCATGAATGTGTCCCCATTCTACATTTTATATGGATTCCCCTACCATTTGTTCATTTCACTTGAATCACTATACACATAATTCCTGTGTTAGATTATCACTGTACTATGACATCACTGTGATATCGCTGTGTTTATGATCTCTATCCTGTGATATAATTGTTTATTATCCTTGCACTGTGACATCACTGTATTAATTGTCTCAGTACTGTGACATCACTATGTTTATTAACTCTGTGCTGCAATGTTTATTATCACTATACTGTAAGATCACTGCCTACATTATCCCTGTACCATGACATTTACTATGTGAATTTCCCAATATTATTATATCACTGTCTGCATTATTATTCCGGTATTATTACATCATTATCCCTGTACTGTGACATTACTGTGTTTATCAGCCCTATGCATTAGGAATATCCATCATAAACTTTTCTGAACTCATTGCTGAAAATGGTCATGGTGGAATGGGCCCCTTTCCAAGTTCTGCTATGGTTTCCCATGGTTATTTGTTACCCCTCTTGTATTTAACCCTTTCAAGACTGGGTGATTTTCTGTTTTTTTATTTTCGTTTTTCACTTCCAGCCCTCCCATATGCATAACTTTTTTAATTTTTTTATTCACACATCCGTATGACGGCTTGTTTTTTGTAGGACATTTTTTTATGGGACAAGATATACTTTCTAATGGCACCATTTATGGTTGCATACAATTTGGTGGGAAGTGGGAAAAAAATTCCAAATGGGGTGGAATTATAAAAAAAAAACACCATTCCACCATAGTTTTATGTTTTTGTTTTTTTTAAATTGTTGTTTCCTATGCAATAAAACTATTACTTTTATTATCCGGTTTAGTACGATTACACCGATACTACATGTGTATAGTTTTTCTTCCATTTTAATACTGAAAAAAATTAAAACTTTGGAAAAAACTATTTTTTTATTTGCATTGACATATTCTGGCCCCCCATAACTTTTTATTATTATTATTATTATTATTATTATTATGTTCATGAACTGTGTAGGGCTCATTTTTTGAGGGACAATCTGTACTTTTCATTGCTACCATTCTGGGGTGTGTATGAGTTTTTGATAACTTTTTATGACATTTTTTTGTGGGAGGTGAAACGATCAAAAAATGGCTAATTGGCCATTTTGACCTTTTTCCCATTTCGCCGTTTGCCATATGAGATACATATTTTAGATTTTAATAGTACAGGCGTTTTCACACATAGTGATTGTTTAGTTAATTTTTAAAACTAATAGGAACTAATGTGTGTCAGCCCTGTACCACTCCCTCATTACAGAGGCTGCAGCACAGCATTCATCTGGCTCCCCTAATTCTCACTGGGGGGATCCGGTATACAGCCATTATATACCCATTCTTTAACTTCCCAGGTGCTGTGGTCATTATCGCTTGGTATTCTTGATCGCATACATTAGTCCTGGGTGCTTGCTGTTTAAAACGATAGCGGGTACCATTTTAAAATCTGACCTCGGATGTAAAATTACTTTGGGCAGTTGGAAAAGGGTTAAAATAGAACATATACAGTTGTTTAGTGCCTAAACTCTAACTTCACTTTTATCGATATTAACATGTATTATGCTGCTCCGATACTTAAACCATTCACATTAGTGCCAGTTAAGTATATGATCTAATTTATTTTCCACTGGCAAATAAAAGCAATGGCTTGATTCATTTTTCCATCACATTATACACTGCTAGTTTCCAGGGGTTAAGACCACCCTGAAATCCTGCAACGGTGTCTGTGCTTGCACACTATAGTTGTGTTAGCACGGTCTCGGCCACGAGAGAGGCCAACTCTTTTTCCCATTGTGTGCAAGCACTACCACCACTGATGGATTGCAGGGTGGTCATAACCCCTTGAAATGATCAGTGTATAATGTGAAGGAAAAATAAATCAAGCCATCAAAGGAAGCAATATGGACAATCACAATACATTAGTAAGTGTCTGATATGAACTTGATAAATGTCATTTACTTAAGTGAGACAATTCCTTTACTGTATTGAGATTGGCCATATTTCCTCCTTTGCTGGCTTGATTAATTTTTCCATCCCATCATACTCTGCTTGTTTCCAGGGGTTACGACCACCCTGAAATCCAGCAACGGTGTTTGTGTTTGCACACTAAAGGTGTGTTATCACGGTCCCGGCCACAAGAGAGGCCAGCTCTTTTTTCTATATTGTGCAAGCACAGCCACCACTGTTGGATTGCAGGGTGGTCATAACTCCTGGAAATGAACAGTGTATAATGTGATGGAAAAATTAATCAAGCCATTAGTAAGTGTTTGATATTAACTAGATAAATGTCATTTACTTAAAGGGGATCTCCAGGAATTAAGAAAATGAAAATACTTAAATATTATTTTATAATAAATATATTCCCAAATACATTTCATTAGTTATAATGGCTGATAACTGGCCCTCACACAGTTAAAATAAAAAAAAATTGGGGATAAAACCATGTACTGTACTATTAGAAAAAAAAATAAATTATTTTCCAGATCCAATATTAATAAATTTTAGAAACACCTGTGGGGTAAATACCATCACTACCCCTAGCTGAATTATTTTTTGGGGGGAGGTTGTTCTTTAAAAAATTGGTTTATTTCTTGGAGTTTCTACTGTATATTAATTCCTTGAAAGGTGTAGTTTCCAAAATGGGACCTTTTGGAGTAGTTTCTTATGTTTTAGCACCTCAAGACCTCTGCAAAATAAACTTACTAAACGATAGTGTCAGGATGGTGTCGGCAACAAGTGCCGCAGACGGCATCCCATTCCCTTACTTCCAAGACAGGGTTGTGAAGCTGATACGTACGCGTGCCAGCAAGTGTTGCCCCTGGCATCCTGTTTCCTGGGTTGCCTGGCTGTGGAAAAGCATCCGAGGCCCCAGCTAATCAGTGAAGACATCAGCATACCCGGCGTCTGAAGTCACCCAGGTCACATGATTGGGGACGCCCCATTAGACCTGCAAGGCGGCCTATTTAAACAGGCAACTGCTGGCCATAGTTGCCTGTAAATAAGGTCTTTACCTCATTAGCAGTCATCTTGGATTGCGTTCCCTAGTTGTTGGCTCTTGTTTCTGCTTCTGACTAACCATGCTGCGATTGATCTCCTGTTTTAAATGTGGCTTAGGTTTGGATATACTTTGCCTGACATCTTGGAACCCGATTTGATGGCTCATGTTTTGACTTTGGCTTAGTATTGTACTACTCTTTGTGTTCCAATTTTGCTGTAATTGTACTCTCTTGGTTTTGACCCGGTCTGTCCAACTTTGTGTTCTCTGGTTCAGTTTATTTGTTTATCCATTGTGCCTTCCTGTCAATACTAGAGGCAATCTAATGAATGTATGTTATAGAAACTTAGGGTGACAAACAAAAAATTAAAAAAGTAAAAAAATAAATAAAAAATCAAATCACCCTGTTTCTCTAAAATAAAAAATACAGTAAAAAAAGAAACATTATGGGCATTTCCACATCAAAAAACGCCCCTTTTTATAAAAATATTTATCCCATCGAGTGAACAGCATTTTTTTCATCACTTCATCTCCCAAAAAATTTAATAAAAAACGATCAAAAAGTCATGCACACTGCCAAATGGTATAAATAAAAACTACAGATTGTGCCCCCAAAAAATAGCCCTCATACAGTTCCGTAGACATAAGTATAAAAGAATTATGGGAGTCAGAATATGACTATTTTTTCCAAAGTTTTTATTCGTCAGTTCTAATGCATAGGAAAAACCGTAAAAGCAAAACCAATAAAACTTTGGCAGAATAGTGTTTTTTCCCCAGTTTCACTATATTTTATTACAGCATCCCACCACATTTTATAAAATAGTACTATTATAAAGTACAGCTTGTCCTGAATACTCCATTTACATTATACCAATACAGCGCTGCCACCTGCTGACCTGTATTTGTATATACTAATAATACAGTGCCTTGCGAAAGTATTCGGCCCCCCCCCCCCCCGGAAGTTTTCAACCTTTTGCCACATTTCAGGCTTCAAACAAAAAGATATAATATTTTACATTTTTGGTGAAGAATCAACAACAAGTGGGTCACAATTGTGAAGTGGAATGAAATTTATTGGATCATTTAAATCTTTTTTTTAATAATAAAACTGAAAAGTGGGGCGTGCAAAATTATTCGGCCCCCTTGCATTAATACTTTGTTGTGCCACCTTTTGCTGCGATTACAGCTGCAAGTCGCTTGGGTTATGTTTCTATCAGTTTTGCACATCTAGAGACTGAAATCCTTGCCCATTCTTCCTTGCAAAACAGCTCGAGATCTTTGAGGTTGGATGGAAAGCGTTTGTGAACAGCAGTTTTCAGCTCTTTCCACATATTCAGGATTCAGGTCTGGACTTTGACTTGGCCATTCTAAGACCTGGATACGTTTATTTTTGAACCATTCCATTGTAGATTTTGCTTTATGTTTGGGATCATTGTCTTGTTGGAAGATACATCTCCCTCCTAGTCTCAGGTCTTTTGCAGACTCCAACAGGTTTTCATCCAGAATGGTCCTTTATTTGGCTCCATCCATCTTCCTATTAATTTTAACCATCTTCCCTTTCCATGCTGATGAAAAGCAGGCCCAAACCATGATGCTGCCACCACCATGTTTGACAGTGGAGATGGTGTGTTCAGGGTGATGAGCTGTGTTGCTTTTACTCCAAACATATCGTTTTGCATTGTGTCCAAAAAGTTTGATTTTGGTTTCATCTGACCAGAGCACCTTCCACATGTTTGGTGTGTCTCCCAGGTGGCTTGTGGCGACCTGTAAACAAGACTTTTTAGGGATATCTTTGAGAAATGGCTATTTTCTTGCCACTCTTCCATAAAGGCCAGATTTGTGAAGTGTTCGACTGATTGTTGTCCTATGGACAGACTCTCCCACCTCAGCTGTAGATCTCTGCAGTTCATCCAGAGTGATCATGGGCTTCTTTTCTGCATCTCTGATCAGTCTTCTCCTTGTTTGAGATGAAAGTTTAGAGGGATGGCCGGCTCTTGGTAGATTTGCAGTGGTCCGATACTCCTTCCATTTTAATATGATCGCTTGCACAGTGCTCCTTGGGATGTTTAAAGCTTGGGAAATCTTTTGGTATCCAAATCCGGCTTTAAACTTCTCCACAACAGTATCACGGATCTGCCTGGTGTGTTCTTTGGTCTTCATGATGCTCTCTGTGCTTTAAACCGAACCCTGAGGCTATCACAGAGCAGGTGCATTTATACGGAGACTTGATTACACACAGGTGGATTCTATTTATCTTCATCAGTCATTTAGGACAACATTGGATAATTCAGAGATCCTCAATGAACTTCTGGAGTGAGTTTTCTGAACTGAAAGTAAATGGGCCGAATACTTTTGCACCTCTAACATTTCAGTTTTATTATTACAAAAAAAGTTTAAATGATCCAATAAGTTTTGTTCCACTTCACAATTGTGACCCACTTTTGTTTAATTTAAAATGTTATATCTTTTTGTTTGAAGCCTGAAATGTGGCAAAAGGTTGAAAACTTCCAGGGGGCTGAATACTTTTGCAAGGCACTGTAGCTACTGAAGCTTGCTTGAGTCTTCTGGCTATTACTATATCATTACAGGTTTCCCGATCACAGCCGTGGAATGTTGTTATGGGTGTTCCCTTTTTTGGACCACTCAGATACCATTGTCACATACCACATTTGACTATACAATCCAAGGTGTTAAATGTATGTGATCAGCAATAGGGCTGGTTGCATACATCCACTGAGGGTCTCTGCTGTTTAAAACCTTGTACATGTAAAGATTTAAAGATGGCACCCACCTCAGCGTGGAGTGGGCACCCTCGTTAAATCTTTACATTTTCGGCACCTACCTCCTTTCTTTTAATAGCCTGTACTGATGTGCAAGCTATTAGCTGTATAGAAGTGGAGGAAGCATAGGGTTGGTGTAACGAGTGGCCAGCGGGGCTCCCTCTGTGCGGCGCCGTGGGCCTCCTCTGCTGCAGGCGGCGCGGGGACGCTGGGAGCGTCCTCGTCACCATGGTGATCAGGCACAGAGGACCCGGCACACTTCTGGATCTCGTGCGGCCGGCGTCTTCCCTGCCCCCTAGTATTACGAGCAGCCAGCAGCCAGCATTTCACCTAATTAGCATTTACTTAGGGGGCAGCCACGTGGTGCTGACCACACCACATGGCTAATTGTTATTGTTTTCAGTACGGGTCGACGTCCTATTTGCATCACAGGTCATGTGACGCTGGCCACGTCACATGACCTAGGGGCGGGCTATTTAAAGATGGCAATTGCCAGGGCTAGTTGCCTGTTATTGAAGTTCCTTTCTTCAGTGCTGTGCGTTATTTGACTTGTGACCTTACCGTGTATCCAGACCTATTGCTTGTGACTTTGACCTTGATTCTGCTTATCCCTCGGCTCCTGATGTACTCTCCCGGTTTGACTTTGCCTAGCTGACTATTCGTATTGTGTTTGTTCGTGCCTGTGTTTGTCTTCTGTTCCTTCCCTTCCCTATCCCTCACTTATACAGAGTAGGGATTGTCGTCCAGTTGTCCCCCTAGGACCTTTAGCCTAGGGTGAGGCAAGTAGGCAGGGACAATTGTGGGGAAAGTCAGGGCGCACCTTATACCCGTGTGTCTCTCCGTTACAGTTGGAGCTCACATAAGACATTGCTCTATGCCAGGCATTAGCGGGGTAACGCTGGTACAAGTAGGAGAGTGATATGCTATGGAGCTACTGCCTCTACTGTGCTTAGCAGTGTATGGAAGTATGGATTCTAATGTACAAAATAGGGACTTGAACTTCAGGTGGCTATTGAGGTAGAATGAAAAAATGATAATTAAAGAATACTAGAAAAATAATTTACAGCACATTTAGAATAAGTTTAATGACGATATTATGAAGCTTTAGGATGCAACTACAATGTCAGGTTTCTCAATGTAATTTTGGAAGCCAAACTCAGGAGTGGATTATAACAGGAGAGAAAGTGAGACAGATATGACTTCCCCTTTTTAAGCTTATTCCTGGTTTTGCCTACTAAAAGTGCCTCAGGAAACCTGACCGTGTGGCCGCACCCTTAGGCTTCGTTCACATCACAGTTCAGCCTTTCTGTTCTCCTGCTCCATTTAGGAGCAAGAGAACAGAAAGGATGGATTCAGCACATAACTGAGTAAAACGGAACCTAAGGAACCCATAGACTATAATTGGGTCTGTTAAGTTTCCGCTCAGAGGAAGATTTTTGAAGCGGAGACAAAAGAACTGCATGCACTACTTTTGTCTCCACTCTAAAATCTTCTTCTGAACGGAAACCTAACGGACCCTATTATAGTCTATGGGGTCTGAAGGCTCAGTTCGGCTCAGTTATGTGCTGAATCCGTCCTTTCCATTCTCCTGCTCCTAAACAGAGCAGGAGAACGGGAAGGCTGAACGGTGATGTGAACGAAGCCATAGTTTTACTTTCAAAATGGCTAGACCATTGTGCAATAGAGGCACTTTTTACCTTTGTGTTTTACCTTTGTAAGCTTCTGTGAGAAGAGTCCTCTATCCTACAGTTTGAATGGTTGATCACTTGTGTTATTATTTGATGACATGTACATGTACAAGGACATGTACCTGATTGCAAACTGCTGCAGAATATGTTGGCCCTATATAAATAAAGATTAATTAGTTTTAATTAATGCTCCGTATAGCATTAAAATGTATGTTCTTCATCGGGCAACATTAAAAACAGGAATCCGAAATCGGCTTCGGTACTGGCTGGTACCTTGGCACCGAAGCTGAATTTGGATTCCTGTTTTAAAATATATTTAAAGTTGTATAATTGAAGCTCGAAGTTATTCACCTAAATCTCGCGCAACTTCGGACTTAACAAATTTTGCCTCTCCGAAGCATATATATTTTAATACTGTACAGAGACAAATCTCCTGTAGAGTATTAAAAAGAGATTTTTGAACAAATCAAATTTGGATCTTGGATCACCCCTACCTCGGAGTCCACACAATGTCTGAGTCCTGATCATATCCTGTCAGTGTTATAACTCTTTGCATTGATGAATCTGTGGATAAGTGGAATGCTTTAACTCTGAAGTTAATTTTGTTCATTCTAGTTTATGAACATATTGACATTATTTCTAACCTTATTTTCCATAGGCTATTGACATCTTCAGTTATTTGGTCGATTGCCACAATCATATTTGCAATATTTCCTCTGGTTCAAAAGTTATCAACACAGAAAGTTGCAACAACAATCTGGAATGTTCCATGTGATGCACAGCTATTTGACATGTCCAAGGTGTTGTCCCTGGTGCTGAACACAGAACCTTGAACTTTAAAGTTTTGAATTTTCTGTGTTGATAACTTTTGAACCACAAGATATATTGAAAATATGATTGAGGTAATTGACTTCAGAGAAAATTATGGTCTTCTTTGATATCCTACGTGACTCTCTTCCCATTGGAAAAAATTTCCCTTGATTCATTATGGTGGCTTTCAAGATGGAGGCCATGGTCTGGACATAGCCTAAAAGATAAGCAAGAAATCCCTGCACTTCGTTATCTTCATTCAGCAATTACTTATTTTATTGTTATCAAACAAGGATGCGTTTCTGCCCATTCTGAGCTTTTATCAACCATGAAGGCTCAGGATGGGCCAAAATGCATCCTTGTTTGATAACAATAAAATAAGTAATTGCTGAATGAAGATAGCGAAGTGCCGGGATTTCTTGCTTATCCTATTTGGTCTTTACCTGCCATGTGTACCGCTACAGCACTCTGAGTGCCATCCAGAACTGTTTGTTCTAGCCTAAAAGATAGGCCCCCTCATCCATTACTTGCTGGGGTATTGAGATATTTCATTTTCCCTTTAGTTTCGGTAATAAAAGGGTTCCCTGTGAATTTTGACTCACTCTATATTTTCTACATTCTCCGATGTTAAATATAAAGGAAGTCTCTGGTCAAAAAGAAAAGAAAGACAAGCCTTTCTTTATATATTGTGGTTGGATATCCAATTGTTCAGTGATTTTCTAATAGCTTTATTTTTCAATAATCAAGTACAGCACATTTAGTAACATACATAGTAACATAGTTTATAAGGCCGAAAAAATACATCTGTCCATCCAGTTCGGCCTGTTTTCCTACAAGTTGATCCAGAGGAAGGTAAAAAAACCCTGTGAAGTAGAAGCCAATTTTCCCCACTTTAGGGGAAAAAAAATTCCTTCCCAACTCAGGCAATCAGAATTACTCCCTGGATCAACGACCCATCTCTAGTAACTATAACCTGTAATATTATTACCCTCCAGAAATACATCCAGGCCCCTCTTGAACTCTTTTAGTGAACTTACCATCACCACCTCCTCAGGCAGAGAGTTCCATAGTCTGACTGCTCTTACTGTAAAGAATCCTCTTCTATGTTTGTGTACAAACCCTCTTTCCTCCAGACGCAGAGGATGTCCCCTCGTCACAGTCACAGTCCTGGGGATAAATAGATGATGGGAGAGATCTCTGTACTGACCTCTAATATATTTATACATAGTTATTAGATCTCCTCTCAGTCGTCTTTTTTCTAAAGTGAATAACCCTAATTTTGAAAATCTTTCTGGGTACTGTAGTCCACCCATTCCAGTTATTACTTTAGTTGCCCTACTCTGAACCCTCTCCAGCTATGCTATGTCTGCCTTGTTCACAGGAGCCCAGAACTGTACACAGTACTCCATGTGTGGTCTGACTAGTGAATTGTAAAGTGGCAGGACTATGTTCTCATCACAGGCATCTATGCCTCTTTTGATGCAACCCATTATCTTATTGGCCTTGGCAGCAGCTGTCTGACACTGGTTTCTACAGCTTAGTTTGCTGTTCACTAAAATTCCTAGGTCCTTTTCCATGTCAGAGTTACCCAATATTTTACCATTTAGTATGTACTGGTGACTTGCATTATTCCTTCCCATATGCATAACCTTACATTTGTCAGTGTTAAACCTCATCTGCCACTTCTCTGCCCAAGCCTCCAGTCTATCCAGATCCATCTGTAGCAGTGTACTGTCCTCTTCTGTGTTAATTACTTTACACAGTTTAGTGTCATATGCAAAAATTGATATTTTACTGTTCAAGCCTTCTAAAAGATCATTAATAAATATATTGAAGAGAATAGGGCCCAATACTGATCCCTGTGGTACCCCACTAGTGACAGTGACCCAATCTAAATATGTGCCGTAAATAACCACCCTCTGTTTTCTATCACTGAGCCAGTTACACACTGAGCCACATACAGACATTTTCTCGCAGGCCAAGCATTCTCATTTTATATGCTAACCTTTTATGTTGTACTGTGTCAAATGCTTTGGAGAAGTCCAGATATACGACATCCATTGATTTGCCGCGGTCCAGTCTAGAACTTACCTCCTCATAGAAACTGATTAAATTGCTCTGACATGACCGATCCCTCATGAAGCCATGCTGATATGGAGTTATTTGCTTATTTTCATTGAGGTACTCCAAGATAGTATCTCTTAGAAAACCCTCAAACAGTTTACTCACGACAGATGTTAACTTACCGGCCTATAGTTCCCGGGCTCTGTTTTTGGACCCTTTATGAATATTGGCATCACATTTGCTATGCGCCAATCCTGTGGAACACTCCCTGTCAGTATAGAGTCCTTAAATATCAGAAATAAGGGTCTGGCGATGACATTACTTAATTCTCTTAGGATACGGGGGTGTATGCCATCCGGTCCTGGCGATTTGTCGGTTTTAATATTTTTAAGACGCAGCTCTACTTCTTCCTGGGTCAGACAGGGCACTTTTAATGGGGAATTTACTTTTATTTTCTGCATTTCATCTATCAGTTTATTTTCCTCAGTGAATACAGTGGAGAAAAAGATATTTAGTAGCTTTGTTTTCTCCTCATCGCTCACTGCAACTCCCCCCTCATTACTCTGTAAGGGGCCGACACCTTCAGGTTTATACTTTTTACCATTTATATAATTAAAGAACATTTTAGGATTAGATTTGGCGATTAATCTCTCTGTCTCCAGTTTGGCTGTTTTTATTTGTCTTTTACATATTCTATTTTTTTCCTTATAGTTTTTCAATGCTTTTTGCTTTTGAACAAATGGAAAGTGATATCCACAGACCCTTCTTTTTGTCTGACTGTAAAAATGTTGGCTCCCAATATGAATACATTTTTCATGTTATTTCTGATTAAATAATGTATTGTAACATGACAGTGAACTTTCTTTACTACTATTCGGGCCTTCATGAGCAAAAACGGCTGGCTATAGTTGTACTTGAAAAAAACAAGCCTGGATGATATATAATGAAAACCATTAGGGAAATAATTTGGAATGGTTCCATCCATCCATCCATTGACAGGAAATATGAATATGGTTTAACTTGAAGAGGTTATCAGGGATTTTAGAAAGTGTTCATTTGGGATAAAGCACTATAACTTTCCAACATATGTCCTGAAACAATATCTTTGTATTTCATGATGTGACTATGCATAATGGCAGTAGGCCCTCTCCAGCCCTCCTTCAAGCTCTGTTGTGGCCAACATTAGTGTCAAGGTAAAACCTATTGCTTTTATGACCGAACATTAATGTCTGCCATTAATGGCCACATCACAGTTCACAAGAGGGCTGTGCGGAGACACCCAGGACTAGAGATGAGCGAATCATTAAAAAAATTATTCGCCGAACATTCGCCGAACTTTTCTTAAGATTCGTATATTCGACGAATAGATTTGTTGTATTTGCATACAAAATATACGTTATTATGTGCTATTAGCGAACATTCGCGCACCAATAACGAAAGTTCATTTAAAAAATGTACGCAACTTCTTAGAAGACGTATGCATGAGCGTACAAATAGCGTACAAATCCTCAGCGTACTATTGTCTACCCGATTACGTAATACGCAGGCATGCATGAAGAGAGGCCGCGGCGTGCACTCCACAGAGGCAGAGCGAATATTCGAAAATGGCATCCAGGCGATCCTCATCATTTAGCTCTGAAGAGCTGAAATTCCTGATCCGGCTAATGGACAGAGAGGATTACGATGGCACACACCGCCATCCAAACCAGCATAAGAAGGAAGTGATCCATGAGGTGATCCAAGGCCTGCGCCATCGTTTCCACACCCTGCAGACCCCGGGCCAGATCCAGCGGAAATGCTCCGATCTGAAATTCAAATGCCACAGAGTGGCTTAATGAGATCCGCGCAGAGATACGGCAGGGTGAGTAACAAAATATTTGATAAGTAAAAACATGTAAAAAAATTAGTGTACTGTACTGTATATATACCAGCAGTCACTGCCAATAATGAAAAAAGTATAGAAGGACAACGTGGTCGTGCGTAGTGCGCTGCAGTAATTTTGTTTCATGCTAAGCAAAGCCTCTAACTCTCGACCCAAACAACTTAAGTGAAGGTTTTCTAGTCATTATTGTTAATGATGCTGGCCGTTCTCCCGTTTGTGTCAGGCAAATGCACTAGTTCGAAAGAAAGTATCCTTATATGCTGTTTCATAGTTAGCGCTTCCTCCTCCTACAAACAGAATCAAAGACGTACCTATGCTGCAGCTACTGTCAGTGGGCGATATCCAAAGTATTCCTACCGCACCTTGTTAACGATATAAAGAAAGTTATTGCGACGATAACATTATCTATTGCCATAAATACCTTTTTAGAAGAAAAAAATATGATATGGCCTCACTCTCACACCCATAATATCTTAATAGTAGTATGTGTTAGTATTAAAAAGAGTCATCATCTAACAATTGTGTACGTTTTTATGTTGCAGAGCACCGTCAACGACAGCGTCACCACCGTCGAGGCAGGACGGCCCCTGAAGTACCTGCAGCATCTAGTAAGTGTAAAACATATTTAATTTATTTTTCATCCAAGCTACGTGGGAGTGCAGCTTCAGTAAGAGCACTAGTGGTTAGGAACGGGATCCTCCAGCCCCAAACTATTCCCATGTAGCTACAACTGTTCATTAGAGTTGAATGTATGGCTATTTCTACATTAGCGGCGCTCCGGCCCAAATTCATTATAATGGGGGCGGGCAGCCCGAGCGAAAATACAACATGTAACCGTTTTTATTTTAGCTCCGGCTGCCTCTCTGCAGGGGTTATCGTGCTGCAGCCGAATCCGCGGCCCGCCCCCATTACAGTGAATTTGGGCCGGAGCGCGGTTCCCTCCCCACACGTGTACCTGTGGCAGCACGGATCCGGAGGGACCTTTCACCCGCCAGATCCGGGCTGCCGCTAGTGTAGAAGTAGCCTTAGGCCATTATTTAATGATTTTTGACAACTGCTGCACCACAGAGGAGCCGCTCTCACCGTCCTCCACCCCAGCAAGAGATTACCCCACCTGCCCCTCCAACACCACCAGCCCAGCTACCAGAGGTAGAAGGTAGGTAAAAAAAGTGTAATGGGTGGACCTTCTGTCTTCAAAATATAAGCTAAATGTTTTATCTTTGGTAGCTCCAACCGACAGGGAGCAGTTTTCCCCTGGACCATGGGAAGACCACGCCGTATGGGTGTCCAGTAAGTACTACTAAAGGCTCAGTCAGTACAGAATACATGTCACAGAATAAGTCGCTCCAGTACATTAAAGTTTAGATTTTTTTTGTGGGACAACCACTGTAACTCGATCATACAAACTAAGTACATAACTGTTTCCACCCCTACAGACATCCCCACTGACTTCGAAGTGGAGGCTGGATTACGGCGCCTTGGGTCCGGGCTCCACGCTGCCTTCCGGCTCATTCGTGGCCTGCAGCTGGAGCTGCAAGAGCTGCAGGACATGATGGCCCGACGTCAGCAAAGGCTGGCGTAATCTTATTTTTTGTTCTTTTCTTTTGTTAATTATATTATTTATTTGTTAAAAATAAGTTTTTATTTATTACTAAAATAGTCTTGAAAAACCTGTGTTTTGAGTGTTTTGTTAAATCTTTAACACCTTCCTGATCCTGACATAGTGTGAAGAAGACAGAGTTTTTTTCCCACGGCCATTTTCCCATATTAATGAACACATGATTACTAGAGATGAGCGAGTAGTGTTCGATCGAGCTGGTATTCGATCGAATACTACGCTATTCGGCATACTCGATTTCGTTCGAGTATAACGGCGATGGCGCACTTAGAATTCGTTTCCCCTCCCACCTTCCCTGGCGCTCTATTTCCACCAATCACCATGCAGGGGGGGTATGAAAGGCACGCTGAGCACGCTGGCAGCGCGAAAACGGCGTCTACATGGATTGGCTGGAAAAACCATGTGACCTCGAATATTAAAAACTCAGCTCTTCCTGCTCGTACTCATATGCTGCGTGAACTTAGTCAGGGACAGAGGCTGGAGAAGGGAGAGACAGGTTTTAGCTGTTGGACAGGCAGGAGC
>ONZH01012329.1:0-12303 GCA_900303285.1 Rhinella marina
TTGTGGAGAAAAACAGACCGCAAAGGCCGAGGGGGGCGACCCCGCCGATGGGGTGACTGTAGTGGCGCTCTGCGCCCAGATGTGACAGTACCCCCTCCTTTTAGGGTGAACTCCGGACACCCCATTTTGAGTGCCTGTGAAACTTTCTGCAGAACCTTTTCATAAGCTGAGGGGCGTGAAGGTCCTCCTTCCTCACCCAGGAGTGCTCTTCGGGACCATAACCCATCCAGTTGACAAGGAAGTAAGGAAGCCCCTTTGTGATCTTAAAATCCACGATTTCATCAACTTCATATTCTTCCTGCTGTTCCACAATGACTGGTTTGGATGCTGCTTTGTGGGCCAAGAACCGATTGAAGACCACAAATTTCAGGAGTGAAGCATGGACGACATTGGAAATGCGCAGAGAAGGAGGTAGAGCCAGCCGATAGGCTACCGGATTGATGACTTGAGTGATGGTGTAAGGAATCGATGTGACAGTACCCCCTCCTTTTAGGGTGAACTCCGGACACCCCATTTTGAGTGCCTGTGGAAACTTTCTGCAAAACCTCTTTATAAGCTGAGGGGCGTGAAGGTCCTCCTTCCTCACCCAGGAGTGCTCTTCGGGACCGTAACCCTTCCAGTTGACATGGAAGTAAGGAAGCCCCTTCGAGATCTTAAAATCCACAATTTCATCAACTTCATATTCTTCCTGCTGTTCCACAATGACAGGTTTGGGTGGTGCTTTGTGGGCCGAGAACCTATTGAGGACCATAGGTTTCAGGAGTGAAGCATGGATGACATTGGAAATGCGCAGAGAAGGAGGTAGAGCCAGCCGATAGGCTACCGGATTGATGACTTGCATGATGGTGTAAGGACCGATGAATCGAGGGGCAAACTTCATCCTGGGTACCCGAAGACGGATGAAGCGAGAAGAAAGCCAGACTTTGTCTCCTGGGGCCCATCGGGGAACTGCACGTCTCTTCTTGTCTGCTTGAACCTCGTACCGAGCTGAAGCTTTTATTAGATTAGTTCGTACTTCGGACCAGATGGCAGAAAACTTCTGGACCACAGAATTAGCTGCAGGGACATCGGAGGATGGCAGAGTCGGAAGACGGGGTAAACAGGGGTGTTTACCGAAGTTGATGAAGAACAGAGATTTCTGAGTGGACTCGTGAAATAAATTGTTGTGGGCGAACTCAGCCCAAGGTAGCAGTTCTACCCAGTTGTCCTGAGTATGAGAAATATACAGTCTGAGAAACTTCCCCAGATCCTGGTTCACCCTCTCGGTTTGCCCATTAGACTGTGGGTGATGGGCGGTGGAAAAGTTCAGCTTGACGTTGATAAGTTTACACAGAGCTCTCCAAAATCGTGATGTAAATTGGGTTCCTCTATCAGACACGATTTCAAGAGGACAACCATGCAGACGGAAAAAGTCTTGGATAAAGATGGAAGCGAAGACTGCTGCCGAGGGACCTTTCAACGGTGTGAAATGAGCCATCTTTGAAAATCGATCGACCACGACCCAGATGGTATCATACCCCTTAGAAGGTGGCAGTTCTGCGATGAAGTCCATGGAGATATGAGTCCACAGACTCTCTGGAATGGGAAGAGGGTGTAGAAGACCAATGGGACGTCCAGGAACCCTTTTGTGCTGGGCGCACACGTGACAGGCCGCCACGGATTCTCGTACATCTTGAGGAAGTGAAGGCCACCAATAGTTTCTAGAAAGTACAGTAGATCGTGGGTCTTCTTGAATCCAGCATTTTATGAGAAAAGGGAGCCATGAGCCCATGCCAATAGTTTAGGGCGAGACTCCAACGGAACAAACGTCTTCCCTGGAGGAATGGTTTCGGGAGTGGTGGCTGAGAGTAGTATCCATATCTGGTTCCTTGTCCGCGGCGTCAAATCTGGAGAGAGCACCTGCTTTGACGTTCTTGGTGCCAGGACGGTAAGTGATTAATAAATCAAACCGGGAGAAGAATAGAGCCCACCAAGCTTGACGTGGGTTCAGTAGTCGGGCAGAATGAATGTAAAGGAGATTCTTGTGGTCAGTGTATACTGTAATGGGATGCAGGGCTCCTTCTAGAATATGTCTCCACTCCTCCAGTGCCAATTTGATGGCTAGAAGCTCCTTGTCCCCGATTCCATAAATCTTTTCAGAAGCGGAAAACTTCTTGGAGAAGAATCCACATGGTGGATCTTCCCATTGGTTAATCGTTGAGAGAGAACCGCCCCCACAGCGAATGAGGAGGCATCCACCTCCAGGAAGAAAGGCAAGGCGGTATTAGGTTGGCTGAGGATTGGGGCCAACAAGAACCTGTCTTTGAGTAGTTGAAAAGCTTGGTTGGCCTCTGGGGACCACTGACGAGGATCGGCTGTTTTGTGAGTTAGTGCTTTGATGGGAGCAATAATAGTAGTTGGCGAAGCCCACAAATCTCTGAATAGCCTTCAGTCCTGTAGGTTGTGGCCAGTTCAACAAAGCTTGAACTTTATTTGGATCCATCTTCAGCCTGGTACCAGACAGGATGTACCCCAAGAAAGGAACAGATGACTGCTTGAAGAGGCACTTCTCTAGTTTGCAGTAGAGCTGGTGGGCCCTCAGGCATTCTAAGACTTGACGAACATGGCCATGATGATCTGAGAGGGAGTGAGAGAAGATCAGGATATCGTCCAGGTATATGACCACGAAGGAGTATAGCATGTACCTGAAGATTTCATTGATAAAGTTCTGGAACACTGCAGGAGCATTGCAAAGGCCAAAGGGCATGACCAGGTACTCGTAGTGGCCATCCCGAGTATTGAATGCCATCTTCCATTCATCCCCGGGCTTAATACGGATCAGATTATAAGCACCACACAAATCTAATTTAGTAAATACGGTGGCACCCGGAATTCTGTCGAATAACTCGGAATTCAGTGGCAACGGGTACTTGTTCTTAATGGTGATGTCATTCAGACCCCGATAGTCAATGCATGGACGGAGACCCTCGTCCTTCTTACCCACAAAGAAGAATCCAGCACATGCTGGAGAGGAAGAAGGTCTGATAAACCCCCGAGCAAGATTGTCTTTAATATATTCAGACATAGCCTGCATTTCATGTAGAGACAAAGGGCAAGTATGGCCCCGACTGGGAGTTTTGTTGGGCAATAAATCAATAGCACAGTCCCAGGGGCGATGAGGTGGGAGTTTCTCTGCTTGTGACTTGCTGAAGACATTAGAATAAGCGGAATACTGTCGGGGAACAACTCCTTCAGAACTGGAACAACAGAGAGGGATGATTCCGGGGCGGAGACGCTTTCTGTAAGCAGGATGTCTTACAGTCATGACCCCACGATATTAATTCTCCAGATTTCCAACTGAGGTGGGGGGAGTGCTTCTGTAGCCATGGTAACCCCAGAATGAGTGCACTAATGGCTTTGGGAACCACTAAAAGTTCTATTTCCTCTTGGTGCAGAGCTCCCACTCGCATGACAAGGCTTTTGGTGCGGGACAGAACGGACCCGTTTGGTACCCGATTACCATCAATGCCCACCAAGGACATGGGACAGGAGAGTGGAACCCGTGGAATTCCCCATTTAGATGCAAGGGATAAGGAAATGAAGTTCCCAGCTGCTCCAGAATCCAGGAAGGTAGGTGTAGACAGTATCCCTTTGGGAGTCAGAAGGGATACAGTGATGGAAAACAGAGGATTTTCTTTCTTCTTTGCAGGAGAGAGACATATGGGACCTAGGACAATCTCTCCTGACTTGCCTAGGTTCTGGCGTTTCCCGGCTTATTGGGACAAGTCCCCACTAGATGACCTGGTCCAGCGCAATAGAGACATAAATGATTCTTCATACGGTTTTCTCTTTCCTCCGAGATAGCTTAGTACGCCCAAGTTGCATGGGTTCCTCCTTAGGAACTGCCAGAACCTGGAACTTGGGAGCGAGCCTGGTATTCAACCGTGTGGACACTCGTCCCTCTGCTGCACATTCTCTAAACCTAATGTCCACCTTATTAGGGATATTAGGTCATCCAGTGTCGGAGGCAATTCCCGAGAGCATAGTTCATCTTTAATGGGATTGGACAGCCCATCCCAGAATATGGCCATGAGAGCCTCCTCGTTCCACTTTAGCTCCGATGCCAAGGTTCGGAACTGGATTACGTACTGAGCCACGGTTTGGGATTCCTGGCGAAGGCGTAGTAGGGATGTGTCTGCAGATGAGACCCTCCCAGGTTCATCAAAGATTTTCCGGAAGGTTTTTAGGAATGCCGGACAGTTGTAGAGAATTGGAGCATTCTGTTCCCAGGGTGGCGAGGCCCAGGCCAATGCTTGCCCTGTAAGCAGGGAGATAATGAAGGCTACCTTTGCTTTTTTGGAAGAAAAGTTCCCAGGAAGAAGCTCGAAATGGATTGAGCACTGATTCAGGAACCCGTGACAATTCTTAGGGTCTCCATCGTATTTGGAGGGAAGCGGAACCCAGAGGAGGTGTGGCGTAGCAATCACGGACGAAGGAGGTACTGGAGTAGAGACCACCAGCGGGGACTGCAACGAGTCAAGGCGTGTGGTGTCACCTGCTGTTGGTTTGCCTCCTGCTTGTTAACACGCTCCACTACTTGCTTTAGCAGGTCAGCGGTAGAAGGCGCACCGGCGGCTTCCATTTTTGGTAGGCCAGAGTATGCTGTCACTAACCTTGCTGGCCCAATATAGTTCGGTTTGGCCAGCTTCCAAGTACTAACAAGTACTGACGTGCTGAGTCTAACTAGCCCCCGGGTTTTCACCAGAGCCCGCCGCAAAGCGGGTTGGATTTGTGCGGCCGGGAACTAGCAGGTCGCTTAGCTGAGTAGAAGCAGTGGTTAAGCTGAAGACTGGATAGTCAGCAGGTTAGCAGAGGCAAGGATAAATCAGGATCACAGGAACAGACACAAGAGCTCAGAGCTGGAGTACGGTGGAAGACCTGATACTCTGGCATCAGACATGCGCACAGAGCTGCTTTAAATAGGCCTCTGATAGGAATAGGGTGCAGGACTGATGACGGTTTCACAAAAGGTGTAGAGGCCGCAGTACCTGTTGCCAGTCCCTAGATGGGGTGAGAGTACAGTTTCTGCAGATACTATGCTGGCTACTGGAATCACCGTAATAGACGTTTGTGGAGAAAAACAGACAGCAAAGGCCGAGGGGGGCGACCCCGCCAATAGGGCGACTATAGTGGCGCTCTGTGCCCAGATGTGACAGTGTCCTCATAATTCTGCTACTACTGCTGCTGCCACTTCCACACTCTGTCGTTGTGCCACTCTGTGGCCTCATAATTCTACTACTGCTGCTGCCACTTCCGCACTCTGTTGTTGTGCCACTCTGTGGAATCATAATTCTACTACTATTACTGCTGCCACTTCTACAATCTGTCGTTGTGCCACTGTGTGACCTCGTAATTCTGCTACTACCGTGACCTCGTAATTCTGCTACTACTGCTGCTGCCACTTCCACACTCTGTCATTGTGCCACTCTATGGCCTCCTGATGGCACAGCTTTTGCCACTGCCACCTCTACACTGTCGTCGTACCACTCTGTGGTCTCCTGATGCTACAGCTGCTGCCACCTCTACTGTCATCGTGTGGTCTCCTGTTGCTGCTGCCACAGATGCCTACACACTGTAGTCATGCAACTCTGTCAGACCTTCTACAGTCACAGGCAGGTCAAAGTTGACAATGGTTGACACTTGCTCTGCATCAATTCCTCCAGCACATACATTAGTGGTGATGGGAACTTTTCCCTTGCCATCTCTGTTGTCGTGCCACTCTGTGTTCTTCAGATGATACATCTGCTGCCACTGCCACCTTTACATTGTCGTCGTGCCACTCTGTCATCTCCTGATGCTACAGCTGTTGCCACTGCCACCTCTACACTGTCGTTGTGCCACTCTCTATGCTGCTCCTGATGCTACTGCCGCCTCCACACTGTCCTTGTACCACTCTGTAATCTCCTGATTCTATAGCTGCTGCCACTGCTGCCTCTACACTGTTATCGTACCACTCTGTGGTCTCCTGAAGCTACTGCCTCTGCCGGCTACACATTGTCATTGTGCCACTCTGTCAAACCTTCTACAGTCACAGGCATGTCATAGTTGACAACTGTTGACACTTGTTCTACATCAGTTCCTCCAGCACATACATTAGTGGTGATGGGAACTTTTCCCTTGCCATCTTTGTCATCGTGCCACTCTGTGGTCTTCTGATGCTACAGCTGCTGCCACTGCCACCTCTACACTGTCTTCATGCCACTCTGTCATCTCCTTATGCTATTGCTTCATACACAATGGCGTCGTGCCATTCCTGATGCTGCTACTTCCACCTCTACACTGTCATCCTGCTACTTTGTGGCTTCCTGATGCTGCTTCTTCCACCTCTAGACTGTCATTGTACCATTCTGTGGTCTCCTGATGCTGCTGCCACTGCCATCTCCACACTGTCGGGGGGAGGGGGGGGTGATTTCTGCTTGTATAAGCGTTTAATAGAACAGGTTCTGTAGAAATCTATATGGAATCAGTGAATTGGTGTTAAAGGAGTGCGCTCTTTGGTGCTATAGTAGGATCATGGGTCTCTGCACGGTTCTTTATAGCTGGCGCTAACATAACATAGATTAAAAAGATAATTAAATTTGAATGGTAGCCTTCTACAAAAAATATCTTTATGAATATTTCCTTTCAAACACTGAATATAGACTAAGTGTTAGAGTCTATGATTTCCAAATCATGTTAAATTTTTTTCACTCTCTCCAGAAGCGATATTGCTTGGCCACAGTCCCCACTGAGGAGATCTCATTACTATAGGTTAAGCATCCTGCTCTTGCAAAATAAGTGGAGAGTAGCATAGGTTAACTGAAAATCTTTTTCAAAGTACTG
The DNA here is from genome assembly GCA_900303285.1 of Rhinella marina. Taxonomy (NCBI): domain Eukaryota; kingdom Metazoa; phylum Chordata; class Amphibia; order Anura; family Bufonidae; genus Rhinella; species Rhinella marina. The sequence continues at coordinate 6,862 of ONZH01012329.1, forward strand.
CATTTGTAGAATATAAATGTTCCTTTGTAGCATAATTTCACAGCATGGATATATGTTATTTTAATTTTTATTGCTTACCGTTCATATACTTATAAAATTAAATACTGCATTTTTAGACAATGGAAATGGTATTTTGGGAAACTCATCATTTTTTTAATCTACTGGTTGCTATTTACATTGTGCAAGTAATAAAGATTGAAGCTAACTAAAAGTAAAAAAATAGTTATTTTAGCAGATGCTCTCCTAAAGGGGTTGTTTCACTTTAGCAAATTGCATTTATCATGTAAAGAAAGTTAATACAAACACTTACTACTGTAATGTACTGTAATTGTGATTGTCCATGTTGCTGGCTTGATTCATTTTTCTATCACATTAAACACTTCTCTTGTGCAGGGGCGTTGACATTGCAGATAGAGCTGGGGCCCAGTATTAGGAGATACAGATGTAGCTCAGCTAAAATTGACTGATAAAACAAAGTGTTATCTTGTTTATCTTGTTACAAAAGCCATTGAAATCCATTGAAAAGTTATTGATCTTTTTCTTGGCATTCTTTACTTAACTTACTAACTATCAAGTTTAACTTAATAGTTAAACTTAAGTTGCATTTGTATGTCTCCAGCAGTAGAAAGACGTAGAGACACTGATAGCAGGTGAGAGTAGGATAGTGCATGAGGTGGCTGAGTGTGTTCATATTAGAAAGTTTGAGTGCTTAGGATGAAGTCAGAGGAGGTAGCCAAGTGAGATTATAGAAAGGACGATGAGATAAATAGCTCTTTTCCTGGTGTAGGAATAATGGTGAAATTAAATATTGGAGGGATATGGAAAAATGATGGTACATTATTAAAGGATCTATTAATTAATAATATTATGTGGAATATTATTAATTAATATTCATAAATAGGCATAACCTGCTCTCGTTAGCTCCGCCTATTTATTTCCTTTATTCAATCCGTTCCCTGCACTATGTGTACTGAACTGTACTATGGCGGCTACACGAAAGACAATGTAAACGGTACTTTAAATAATAAAAAGGATTTATTACAAAATAACACGTTTATGGTCTAATATTTAGACTATATCTATATATATTTATATTGGTGTATATAAATATATATACATATAGCCGCACAACAATACAATAACACAATCTCAGTATAAAAACTCAACTACACTGCACAATCCCACATAATTCCACCCACAATACTAACTAAACATACATACACTCACACAGAAATACATATAATTACAGCAGTACCCTCCCAAGCCTACTACTAGCTGTCCCTAAGTAAGTGGTTACTTATAATACAGGGGTTATAGGGGAATGCAAGGGGTTATCTGCAGTGATAAAGGCACTGCAGGGGTCAGGAGTTTGGGGATAATTAGGGGTAACAGGGAGTTCCAGGGGTACTTAGCCAGTCTCTGTTTCTGGAGGGCCTGCTTGGCTTCCTTCCTCTGTGGTGATGAGTCCCCTCTGCTTGTCGTGGTCAAAAGCTCCTCTGCTTAGTGGAGGTCAAAGCTCTTCTTCTTGTATTGGTCAAAGCTCCTCTGGTGAAAGCTTCTCCCAGTCCCCCAAATGCTGGACTATATATCTATCATAGGTAGGGGGGAAGGTGTGGACAGTCCATGCTATAAAAACAGGTTTAGCATGTCACCAACTACCTGTTTGGGGTCTGCACAAAATGACACCAGATATCAATCAGGTGTAATAAACCTTTACAATGCAAGGCTTTGGCCTGGAGGAGACCAACACCCGTGTTCATAGCAAGCCTTGCTGTGAACAGCTGATACCACAGGTCTGTGACAAAGGGTAGATGATCTTATCAATCCTCTGTCCTTTGATGTGCCCGAGACTGTCATCAGGGCGGCATCTCCCTCCTGCAAGTGCGCTGGTATGCGCCTCCAGGGGGATGCAGGGTGGAGGGTCAGTTTATATGTACATAGATAAATGCATATAAAACTGGGGCATATATACATGTATCTATATACATTAGGAGCAACTGGGGGCACAATATAATATATATAGGGGGCATCATATGCATCAGAGGGCACCACATATTGGGGCATATCTGGAGACCCACAGATACATATATAGAAGGCCCATATATAGATATACATGTATTTGCATGCCTCATAAAGGGGGCATGCATGCATATACATATACACACATACATACCAGCACTTCCTTTTACATACATACAAAAGAAAACATGTTTAGGTAGATGTACATGACACAGATGATAAAATGTGTAACAGAAATAGAGTTATTTTCTGTTCACTCCGGATTCAAATTCTGGTATAATTCCTTCTATAAAATTAAAAGTTGCAGTTGGATGTTTTACGGAAATGACAAATGACCAGATACCTCCAATATATACAACTAAGCAATGCTAATAACCGACACCAGGTGTGAACAAACGCTGAGAGAAGCATTAGTCCTATCAAATAATTTTGCACGCCCAACTTTTCAGTTTTATTATTCCAAAAAAAGTTTAAATGATCCAATAAATTTCGTTCCACTTCACAATTGTGACCCATTTGTTGTTGATTCTTCACCGAAAATTTAAAATTTTATATCTTTTTGTTTGAAACCTGAAATGTGGCAAAAGATTGAAAAGTTCCAGGGGGCCAAACACTTTCGCAAGGCACTGTAGATCTATACAGATTGCCTCTACATAAAGTATTGCTACAGACACACAACAAAGAGAGAATGAGGTGTTGATGTGGATCAAATCAATTTTGAGACAGGATTTCTGGGGTCAGTGGTGCTGGACAGAGCAGAAATATACCACAAATAGACAATGATGTGTGAATGTGGATCAAATCAGTTCTGAGACAGGATTGCCTTTGCCAGTGGTGCCAGACAGAAATTATATGGAAATTATATTGTATGACATCATCTTCACAATAAGTAATTTCTTGAAATTTACCTAACACTTCTCAAGCAAGTCCATCAATATACAGAATGGGCCATTTATATGGATACATCTAAATAAAATGGGAATGGTTGGTGATATTAACTTCCTGTTTGTGGCACATTAGTATATGGGAGGGAGAAAACTTTTCAAGATGGGTGGTGACCATGGCGGCCATTTTGAAGTCGTCCATTTTGGATCCAACTTTAGTTTTTTTCAATGGGAAGAGGTTCATGTGCACATCAAACTTATTGAGAATTTCACAAGAAAAACAATGGTGTGCTTGATTTTAACGTTACTTTATTCTCTCATGAGTTATTTACAAGCTTCTCTTTGTTTACAGCCATTGACATGTCGCAGAGGTTAACACGTGAGGAGCGGATAGAAATTGTGTTGATGTCTGGTGAACGCAGTACCCGGGTCATTGCAGCAGATTTCAATGCAAGACACCCTACAAGACCATGCATCTCCCATGCTTCAGTGTTGGATTTGCCAATATCTGGACGCATGAAAACTGTCACTAGTGAAGAAACATCAGTGGCTGTCCTAGCTTCATTTAGCAAGAGCCCACAGCGTAGCACTCGTCACATGTCACTGGAGAGTGGCATCAGTCGAACAACGAGGTGGACCCAGATCTGCGCACTGAATGCACCTGCAGAATGGGCAAAACAAAAATTGGAACAGGACCCTCAGTTTACACCGAACATTTTGTTCAGTGATGAGGCAAACTTTTATATGAATGGTGAAGTTAACAAACAAAACCACCGCTATTGGTCTGACACTAACCCACATTGGATAGATCCCTCCAAGACTGTTGGAACACACAAAATGATGGTATGGTGTGGTATATGGGGTACAAAGATAGTGGGGCCATTCTTAATTAATGGAAACCTCAAGGCCACTGGATATGTGAAATTTCTACATGATGATGTGTTTCCCTCTTTATGCACTGAAGCTGGCATGTTCCCTGAGTTTTTCCAGCAAGATTGTGCACCACCACATTATGGGTGTCAGGTCCGAGCATTCCTAGATGAACAGTTTCCTGGAAAGTGGATTTGTCGTCGTGGGCCAGTTGAATGGCCCCCAAGGTCTCCTGATCTGACCCCCTTAGACTTTTATTTTTGGGGTCATCTGAAGGCAATTGTCTATGCTGTGAAGATACGAGATGTGCAGCACCTGAAACCTACGGATACTGAAAGCCTGTGCTAGTATTTCTTCTGCGGTGTTGCTATAAGTGTGTGAAGAGTGGGAGAAGAGGGTTGCATTGACAATCCAACAAAATGGGAAGCACTTTGAACACATTTTATAAGTGGTCAGAAACTTGTAAAAAAACCAAGCACACCATTGTTTTTCTTGTGAAATTCTCAATAAGTTTGATGTGTCACATGACCCCCTTCCCATTGAAAAAACTAAAGTTGGATCCAAAATGTCCGACTTCAAAATGGCCGCCATGGTCACCACCCATCTTGAAAAGTTTTCCCCCCTCCCATATACTAATGTGCCACAAACAGGAAGTTAATATCACCAACCATTCCCATTTTATTTAGGTGTATCCATTTAAATGGCCCATCCTGTAATAGACTTGATGGATAGTTGGGCTGCCACCCTGAGGAGGGTGACTCAACAACAGACCTGACCCTTTCTATATCATGAAAGTTATTTCTTTATGTGTTTCCTCTTTTGACTTATCGGGGGAAAAACAGATGAAGGTGTATAAAGAGTGCCATGTCAAAGCGTGCAATACTGCCATGCTGCTGCTTCATGCATTCATACTTGTATAACCTCTTTTAGTCCATAAATATCTTTATTATCTTTATTTATCTCTATATCTATTATCTTCATATCTTTATTTCTTTTTAATATCATGATATATCTTTATGTAATCATATAAGATATAATGCATAGGTGACTAACCTTCAGGGCCTAGAGATGGTCAGGTCTGCTGCATTTTGTCACCCATCTATGGGCAGCTGACCAACTATCTATTCGGTCAGTCTACTCAGGGTTTAACTGCCTGATAAGATTTTTAAAAGAAAACAACACATCTTTATTGTAAACAATATTAAAAAGTATACAAGCTATATGATCTGTTGTATAGAATCAGGCTAAAAAAGGGAGACGAGTAGGGACATAGCTGATAACCCAGGACAGCCTGGGGAACTGCCTCTTGTCAATTCCTCCCCACCTTGCACATCACTAAACCTGTGGGTTAGGCCCCATTCACACGACCGTGTGAATGGGGCCGTATCTATTCCGCAATATTGCGGAATAGATGCAGCCCCATTCACCTCTATGGGAGCGGGGAGCCGCCGCATGGTGCTAGCTCCGTGCCGCGGCTCCGCTGAAAAATATGAAGCATGTCCTATACTTGTCTGCATGCACAGATAAGTATAGGCATTTTGAATGGGGCTGCCCGAATGTGTTCCGAGCGATGCGGTACACACGCCAGGCGGCCCCCGTATTATTGCAATAATGCGGACCCGCAATAATACGGTCATGTGAAATGGGCCTTAATGTATTATTCAGAGCC
>ONZH01012330.1:0-24789 GCA_900303285.1 Rhinella marina
CCGTGAACAATAAAGTCAGAAAGAGCAGAGATATATACAGCTATATTTACATCTGATGCCACCTTAGGCACCAATTTTGAATATTCCTTATCAGGGTGATGATGGGTGAAGTAGTAGACGGAGCAGCAATGTCTTGGGTGGGAACAGGGGCAGACTGGGAATTTGAAGTGACTTCAGATTGTATGCAGGCCAAAATTGACAGACGGGGCCAACACAAGTAGGCAGGGTCAACTCAAGAAGGTGGCACTAACACGTACATGAAGCCAGCACCAAATACCACAGTACAAAATACATGTACTGCCCCAGAAGAACCACATACCACAGTGCACCACAAAATACTAACCCAGCAGAACCAAATACTGCAATGCAGCACAATACACTGCTCCAGCAGAACCAAATGCCACAGTGCAGCACAATACACTGCCCCAGCAGAACCAAATACTGTACCACAATACAGCACAATACACTGCCCAGCAGAACCAAATGCCACAGTGCAGCACAATACACTGCCCCAGCAGAACCAAATACTGTACCACAATGCAGCACAATACACTGCTCCAGCAGAACCGAATACCACAATGCAGCACAATATACTGCCCCAGCAGAACCAAATACCACAATACAGAACAATACATTGCCCCAGCAAAATCGAATACCCCAGTGCAGTACAATACACTGCTCCAGCAGAACGTCTTGTTCTGTGGTATTTGGTTCTGCTGGGGCAGTAAATTCTGCTGTACTTTGGTATTTGTTTCTGCTACATAATCAAATAGCACAGTGCAGTACAAAATACTTCTCCAGCAGAAGCAAATACCACAATACAGCACAATATACCTCTGTGGTGACTAGCACCAGGTGCCACATTCTAGCCACCACCTCCAATTGTCTATAATTAAGATATGGAGGAGGGGGCTGAGGAGGTGAGATGCGGGTCACAGCACCAAGCCTGCCCTATGGCTGCCTGGCGATACAGGAGAATAAAGTACCACATACCTCCTACATCCAGAGATGTTTCCTCTGTTGTAGATGTTCTCTTTCCTCATCTTCTCTGTTTATACTAAACCACCATGGCAGCTTCTTTCCATGACGTCTTCTCTAATGCAGACGTTCTCTTTCCTCATTTTCTTTATACGGTCCAGACCACCATGACAAATTCTTTCAGCAGAGTTTGCCATACAGACATTTTAGATTCCTCCCTTTTCCATCATCCTCCTGATCTTCTCAGCACAAACTAGCACTTCTAGTGCCCTAACAGTGTCATCCTGCTGCTACCCCCGATATTGTGCCCACTGCTCTCCAATGCCCCAATTACTATACTGCTGAAAAAATACTGCTCCAGTAGTACGGTAATAATGGTCCCTAAAATACCTTCTTTAAAGAGGACCTTTCATGGTTTTTAGTTAGTTTAGATAAATTCCTTTCGTTCCCGGGTACTGATGCTGCCGCCCTGCCTGTTTATTTAAAATATCGCTCCTATGCCCCGCTGTGCCCCCCTGTAGTTTTCGCGCTCAGTATGTAAATACTGAGCATCAATACAGGGAGGAGGAGATACCAGGATTTCTCAATGGGCGTCTCCTTCTCCCTGGCTGTGCCACGATCCAAACACAGCAGAGAGTGTCACAGCCAGGGAGAAGGTGAGCTTTATTTCTCTCCCTGATTGTGACGCTCTCCAGGGTCCTCTTTAATAATAATAACTATCTAGTGCCCCCAGTAGTAATAATGCCTCCATAGTGCCTCCCGAAATAAAAATGCCCCCCTATTGTGCCTCCAGTAATAATAGTACCCCTGTACTAAAAATTCCCCTACCCTGCACCAGTATTAAAATGCCCCCAGTGCCTCCAGTAATGCCCCCTATAGTGCCCCCAGCATTAAAAATGCCATATTGATGCCTCTATAGTGTCAAAGTATTACAATTATCTCAGTGATGGCCCTATAGTTTGCCAGCATAAAAATGCTCCAGTGATGCTTCCTATAGTACCCCAGTATTAAAAATGTCCATGTGATGGCCCCTATAGTATCCCAGTATTAAAAATGCCTCCAGTTATGCCCCTATAGTGCCCAAATACTAAAAGTCCCCAGTGATGCCCCCTGTAGTGTCCCAGTATTTAAAAAAATCAAATAATGCACCCTATACTGTCCCCAATATTAAATATTTTCCCATAGGGCCCACAGTAATGCCTCCTTTAGTGCTGCCAGTATTGTCTCCACACAGTGACCCAACAGTAATGTCCCTCCATACTGTTCTCCATACAGCATTCAAAGTTTTGAACAAAGCAACTTCGGCTCTTAGCTCAATACTACATCTCATATGAAAATGATCGTTATGAAAGGAGACATATAAACCTATATATATCCCCCCCCCCCCCCTCTTTTTTCATTTTCTCATTTTCCTGGTTATAAAGAATAAGAACAAAAAATATACTAAAATAAAAATGACATAACAATAAAGTAAAAAATGAAAAAAGAGCCCGGTCAAGAAGAGGGGTAAATAGATCAGTCTTGAACTCAAACTGGACCTTCTTTAAATAGCAGTAAACATGCAAAATTGACTGATGCATGACGAAGCATTACTGAGTGGGTTAAATATAATGTTTATTACAAGCCTGGGAACGTTTGTCATTATTTTACAAAGGCCCCTATGAGTTAGTAACAAATTAGTAAAATAGTATGTTAGGCTAAAAAAAAATCCACCCAGATCAGTCTGTTATCCTGCAAAGTTTAAGAAGGAAAAAAAACCCTATTATGTAGCAGCCAATTTTCCTCATTTTAGGGGAAAAATTCCTTCCTTCATCTAAATGTCTTGGATGTCTCCTTGTCACAGCCACAGTCCGGTGTATAAATAGATCATGGGAGATATCTCAGTACTGACCCCTGATAAATTCATAAAAAATGCCTGCGGTTATCCTGGTATTTATTTTTTTATTGGTAATAAAGATTTATTCAACTATGTCTATTTATGTATATGGATCTGTTCACACAGGCATTATTCACACCCTTATTCCTGTTGTTACCATTACAGACCCTAACAAATGCTCTGACCATTATAGGTCAATGACATCTGGCAGGATTCACTGGGACTAGAGATGAGCGAATGTTCCAAAATCCGCTTCCGCGAATAATCGACAAATTTATAACAAGATTCGTTCTTAATACGAATGTATTCTGTCGAAGTAGCGTTAAAAAAATAATCGTTGTTCTGCGAACATTCTTGCACAAATTACGAACATACAGTCTAAGCGTTGTTAAAAGTACGCTACTGAAATGAATGCGTAAGCATTAGCGTAAAAAGTGCGTACGAATCCTTAGCGTACTATTGACTCACGGTTGTGTCATACGCACACATGAGGCTAGGCCGCGGCATACAGTCCTCAGCAGAGGCAGTCCATATGAGGTAGAAAAGTACTAGCTATCCGGCTAAGTGCATAATTTACTAAAAACACCATACAATAAGTGCATAATAGGACACATTGCAGTACCTGAAAAAGGTACTAAAGTGCTTGAACATTGCTGAACCTGTAAAAACATTATTGCTAAAATACTGCAAAGACATAATTATGCAAACATTTTAGTGCAATCAATTTCACATTTGCAAGCATAATAGGCTCAGATATACGTTTGAGTCTCTTATCATGGCTGCTTGGCATAAAACACTGGAACACATAGTCCAAAATTCAATTGTAATCCACGTGAGGTAATTTTGTAATCCAAACAGGTAACGTGTAATCCACATGGATAATATAAAATAGCAGCAAACAGAGAACCCTTTTTGCAAAGGGGGCTGTCAAATAACCTGAGAAGGGGGGAAAAAGGAAAATAGGTGCATTTAGGCGCAACTGGGAATTTTCTGCAGAATGGGGGGAGTCCTGACAAGCCATGGCCATCTGGGTGAGAGTCAAACATTGGGCAATGAAAACAAGATATATTAAAAACGTGCCAACTAGCTCTCACCCGTCAGGTGCAGTCCATGTGATGGCTCCCATAGGTCCAGACCATTAGGTGTCCTTTAAGTCAGCCAGACAGATGTAGAAGGGTTCCTCAGATGAGGAACCTGAAGTCCTCCTCGCTGCTACTGCTGCTAAACGACATAAGAGGACGCTCCTGCCTCCTGAAGGCCAGGCTGGCTGCCGTTGTTGAGCTCCACTGCCCTCTGCTGCTTAAATTTGGAATTGACCGGGTGGTACTAGTCACACTGGTGAGTGATACTGCCATTTAAGCCTTCACCTTTCCAGATCCTCCAGCCTGGACAGCAGAGGTAAGGATTTCTGGCTGCAGCAGTTGAGGCAAGGCTGCACCCAAGGAAGAACCATCAGCTCCCCGAGCTGCTGCTGATGCCATTTTCCACAGTAGCTGGTACTGGATCACCATGGGCTGGAAAGTGAAAGATGAGGTAGTCAGCTGACCCAGGTGAAAGGACTGTGGTGGGGGTGGTGGCAGTTCAGGGATCAGAGGCTCTGGCTGTGGCTCTGGTTTCTCTCTGAAACGGAGAGTGCCATCTACTGTCTCTTGTAGGCAGCGCACGTGTCCTGTGGCTGCTGGTTCCTCCGGCCAAACTTCTTCTGGTGATGCAGGGACCAGGGGCTTAAATAATAACGTTACCCATGTAGCAAGGGGGCCTTTCAGGGATGCCATGGGGGTATATTCCACCTGATCCCCCACGTATAGGCTATGACGGGCTTGAGGCAGGTAAGGCCGTTTAGCAGACCTGCGGCCCATGAAGTACTCCTCCCCGTCGACTGCAAGGAAGCCACTGCCTCTCTCCATTGAAACCATATGACAGTTCCTTTTCACCTTTCCAGCGTAGGGTCTCCCGCCCTTGGATGGTCAATCACTTGGATGACCCAATCCTCCACCACTTTCTTATAGTCCCATAGGGTCTGGGTAAGGGCTGTCACTTGTGCAGGCACGATGGGATTCTGCAGCATGGAAGGTGTTCTCCTTCTGGGAGGCAGAGTGGATGCTCCAGCTGCCTCCGCCTCACCAGCCGGCAATGCGGACACCTCCGGTGCCCATGCGATTCTCGGGATCACTTGTGCCACTCTGATCTCTTCGGGCCTATCCGGTGGTTCGGACTCTGTAACCCCACACCATCTTTCCCCACTTTGGGCGTAGTTGTTTCGCCATGCTGTCTTGTACACCGCTGGCTTGAACTGGAGAGGAGGGCGGAGTAATGAGGGAGGAGTCTTCACTCCCTATACTTGCAAACAGAAAGTTCCCGTGGGCCGGGCTGGTTTTTCCCGCTTCTGAGGGGGGCTTATCTTCACTTTCCCACTCTTGAGGGGGCGTATCGTCATTTTCCCGCTTCAGGGGGCCGGGGGGCAAGAAGAATGCATGTGTAGCGTTAGCGTACAAAATTTTAAGAATATTTAATATTCGTACAAATCGAATCTGCAAAAATCTAGATTTGCTTCGGAGTAGAAAATAAGGAGTATTCGTAACGAATATACGACGTGGCGAATAGATTCGCTCATCTCTAGCTGGCACTCATTTGAGTTGAATAAATCATTATAAAATAAAATAAAAATGACTAATAAATCATCTATGGCAAGTGTCCCTGTCCTTAAATCTTGCAAAGACCATATTGTTGAGACACAGTGGCATCAGCATACATACAACAGACTGTTCTTCGTTTCCAGTTTTTATCTCAAGTTTCCCTGCTCAGTTCTTCATTTTGCCTGGTTCCATCTCACTCATCTTGCCTCTTTTGCCCCACATATAATAAATCTATTCTCGGTATGTTTTCATAAGCACATTTTGTTGCTACAATGATGTATTCTTGTCAAACACTCATAACACTTCAGTAAACCAGTTTACACACACCTCGGCCCGCTGAATCAACATTCACTGTACTGCTTCCTGTACTGCTTCCTCAATATTATGTCCAAACCAGTCATTCAAATTGATGGTCATTTTTTTTGTTTCTCAATATCTGCTTTATGTCTTTTTATTATGTCTCTAATGCATAATTGCAAATGGTTAATAAAAATACAGTATCTCACAAAAGTGAGTACACCCCTCACATTTTTGTAAATATTTTATCTTATCTTTTCATGGGACAACATTGAAGATATGACACTTTGATACAATGTAAAGTAGTCAGTGTACAGCTTGTATAACAGTGTAAGTTTGTGTGCCTTCAAAATAACTCAACACACAGCCATTAATGTCTAAACTAATGGCAACAAAAGTGAGTACACATCTAAGTGAAAATGGCCAAACTGTGCCCAAACTGTGCCCAATGTTTAGTGTGGCCACCATTATTTTTCAGCAACACCTTAACTCTCTTGGGCATAGAGTTCACTAGAGCTTCACAGGTTGCCACTGGAATCCTCTTCCACTCCTCCATGAAGACATCACGGGGCTGGTGGATGTTAGAGACCTTGCGCTCCTCCACTTTCTGTTTGAGGATACTCCATAGATGCTCAATAGGGTTTAGGTCTGGAGACATGCTTGCAGATGGGTGGGGAGAGCAGGAGCTTATGAATAACTCTGACTCTAAATTTGACTCTATTCAAGACCTATACTGCAATGATTATGATTCTGGTTTTCGGCAGCAACTTACTGTTAGCTCATGAGTGACATACCGCTGGAATCATTGCGTCTGTAACTGCTGCTTTATGCTGCGGAGTGAGGGCAGCATAAAGTTGATGACAGGTTCCCTTTAATCTCTGGAAAGTTCAGTGGATTTACAGTTTGCAAATGAATAGATATATACGGTCTGTCCTGGGTCCTATTTTTTTAAATGTTTTTGTAGGTGATCTAGGAGAAGGTTTGGTAGGTAAGGTTTGCCTGTTTGGCAATGACACAAAAGTATGTACGGTGTAATAGGATGTATATTCCTGGAGGTATTAGTAACATGGAAAAAGATTTAGCTTCTCTGGACAAATGGCCCACAATAGAAACTGCAGTTCAAGGTGTCCAAATGTAAAATAATGCTCTTGGGGAGAAGCAGGGGTGGACTGGAAACTTAAAGTGGCCCTGGAAAAAATACTAAATGTGGCCCCGTTTTGTAGTCGGGTCAAAACTTATGGAAGGCAGGGCCGGAAATACCATATTGTGGCACATTATACCACCCAACAGAGCCAAATACCACAGTCTATCACAAAAAACTGCCTGCAGCTCAAAATACATCTCCAAAAACTTCCACTGGCTGGCCGCGAGGAGGGATCATGCAGCCCCCGGGGCATCGGCCCACCCGGAAATTTCCATGTACGGTCTACGGCCAATCCACCCCTGGGGCAAAGAAAACTCTATTTGACTATCATATTGGCAGTTCTATGTTAACCAAGACCAGAAGAGAAGGATCTAGGGGTTCAGATACCATACAGCTTCAAAATGAGTGCACGGTGTGGGCAGGTAGCTGGGAAAGCAAGTAGGATGCTTGGCTGTATAGTGCTATAACCAGTAGGAAGAGAGATTATGATCCCGCTGTATAGAGCACTAAGGAGACCACATCTGGAATACTGTATCCAGATTATGGTGCAAAGGTTATTTGCCCTGCAATCTGTGACTTTTCCCCACTCATGCCAGGTCTAAAAAAGTGGACGTGGCATGGGTGGAGAAAAGGACGGGTCGGGAGGTCCATGTCATTCATTTTCTACACCTGTTTTAGGTGTAGAAAATGGTCTAAATTTAAACCAGCAAGGAACCTAGCTTACATTTAGACAGCAGTGGATCCACCAAAGTTATGTATAGTCTGGCGCCTCTACATAACTTTGGACAGTTAAAGGGCTTATTAACATCAGCGTCTAAAACGCTGGTCTTGATAAATTACCCCCTTACGCTCCATTCACACGTCCTGTTTTTCTTTCCTGATTCGATCCTGATCCTGATCTGGATCCATTCATTTCAATGGGTCCTGAAAAAATCAGGATCGAATCAGGAAAGAAAAACAGGGCGTGTGAATGGAGCCTTAATCTGTATAGCCTTGACGAAAGAAAGGAAAGTGGGGACATGATCAAAACCTTTAAGTATGTTAAAGGCATAAATAAGGTTCAGGAGGGAAGTGTTTCTAATTAAAAAAAAACTCAACACATGAACTAGGAGGCACAATGTAAAATTAGAACCAATGTCAGGCATTTTTTTTATTATTATTACACCTAAAGAGTAGTTGAGGTTTGGACAAACTTCCATCAGATGTGAGTGAGAACACTACAGTAAGTAAATTTAAGCATGGCTGAGATAAGCATGTCTATCGTAAGATAAATAGGATATAATATCAGGAGGTCTTTTTCTGATGTCAATCTTCTATGGTTCTATGTTCCTGAGAATAACTTCCTTTAGATGCAGCATATTTGTTTCTTGCTGCAGATTCTTTATTGTGCCGGTTAATGTAACAGTCATTCACGTTTGTTACATATTTGCTTAAGCAAAACAGGGTTTGCATAGAGTCTCAGGCATTTTACATATTAGATGAAATGACTTTGCAGTAGACACTGTAGGCATCGGGTTTCAACACTGTGTTATGGAAAAAGTGTTCTTGTTGTCCATGGCAACCATTGACTGTGATTGGTTTCTATAGGAAATAAGGCTCCTTTTTGTAGGAATGAGCACTATGTAACCAATGATCATTGACACATGGCCAGTGACACAAACACAGGCAGTATGCTGTTAGGTGGCACTGGGGTTAAAGCTATAGAATGAATAAGCACTAATGTGAGAAGAGCTTATGTGGTCAGCTGTTTAAATACACAAAGGAACTGTTAGAATTGCCTTTTTACATTACCATAGAGGCTCATGTACCGAGTTCATCCCTGTCTGGTACTACTTGAGGATTCTCCCTTATTCATTTGATGAATTCATGAAAATAGCAAATGCTTTTATATAGATGCAAATACTATAATACTAGATTTGACCAGCAGTCCAGTTCAAGAGTTGTGTTAACTAAGGCTGAAACGATTACTCGATTAAAACGAGTAACTCGACACAAAAAAAGTCCTCGATGCAATTTTTTTGCATCAAGGATTCATGGCATGGGAGGGTGTGATGATGACAATGGGGGGGCTGATGAGTTTTTATAAAGGAATTCGTTTTTTCTTATTAGAGTACTCAATTAATTGTTGGATTAAGCAATAGAATACTTGATTACTAAAATATTTGATAGCTGCAACCCTAGTGTTATCCCTTTCTCCTCTTGTAGATCTGGAGAAGTCTTATCTACTTTCATCAGTTGATGACCTTATTTATTTTTTGGTATTGCCATTTTATATTTTTACGATCTCCCTTGTTTGTAACAGTATTAAAGAACACTACCTATTGGAATAGATAATAACATATATATATATATATAGTATACATATTGTGAGGCAGTGACAGGCCTTATATATGAAAAGGAGATGTATGTTAGGATTTGCTGGTTTTTCCCTCGCTCAATCGGCCTGAGGTGAGATCAGATGCGATAATCACTTAGGGATAAAGCAATCCTCACAGTGGGAGGAGGAGTGAGGCCCCAGGGAACAGACCTGGAGAGGGCCTGTGTGGTGCCAGCCAGGAGGGCTGGGGGCCACAAGGCTGAGGAAGCCTGAGTTGAGAGAGAATGGCTGAGGAAGCCTGAGTTTTGGGGGGGACCAGTGACGCCTAAAGAAGAAAGGGGTCGCACGGTCAGAGTCAGTAGGACTGCTGGACCATATCCCCCCAAGGTATTTAGCCGCTTCCACCACGAGGACTGCAAGAAAAACTGGGGGTCAGTCAGCACATCCAAGTATGCAGGTGCACGTCACACAGGTGTGGCTGCAAAATAAAATGGTAAAACATAGAAGGTGCAACAGCACTCAGCGAACACAGACAGCAAATCGAATACATATAATACCGCCATACTCACCATCTACACGATGCTTGCGCTACATTGTAAATGTGAGATTCTTGGCAGATAACTTTATATAAAAAAGCTATCTGTGCCCGTCTGCCATACCAAGGCGATCTCTTTAAGACGGGAACCTAAAAAGCCATAACGCTCAAGGAATACAGGTTCCGTATAATGCTGAGCCAACTCTGTTCCACCTCTCCTGGTACCAGTTAGGCCTCCAAATGCATATAAGGAGAGCAGGGCAAAGCTTTATACTAGCACTAATTAAAATCAATAGGTAAGGCAGACAGGTTAGTTAGGAGTGCACGACCGAAATGGTGGTGGAGTCAGCCACGCCTCCACCTAAACTGCAAGAAAAACTGGGGGTCAGTCAGCACATCCAAGTATGCAGGTGCACGTCACACAGGTGTGGCTGCAAAATAAAATGGTAAAACATAGAAGGTGCAACAGCACTCAGCGAACACAGACAGCAAATCGAATACATATAATACCGCCATACTCACCATCTACACGATGCTTGCGCTACATTGTAAATGTGAGATTCTTGGCAGATAACTTTATATAAAAAAGCTATCTGTGCCCGTCTGCCATACCAAGGCGATCTCTTTAAGACGGGAACCTAAAAAGCCATAACGCTCAAGGAATACAGGTTCCATATAATGCTGAGCCAACTCTGTTCCACCTCTCCTGGTACCAGTTAGGCCTCCAAATGCATATAAGGAGAGCAGGGCAAAGCTTTATACTAGCACTAATTAAAATCAATAGGTAAGGCAGACAGGTTAGTTAGGAGTGCACGACCGAAATGGTGGTGGAGTCAGCCACGCCTCCACCTAAACTGCAAGAAAAACTGGGGGTCAGTCAGCACATCCAAGTATGCAGGTGCACGTCACACAGGTGTGGCTGCAAAATAAAATGGTAAAACATAGAAGGTGCAACAGCACTCAGCGAACACAGACAGCAAATCGAATACATATAATACCGCCATACTCACCATCTACACGATGCTTGCGCTACATTGTAAATGTGAGATTCTTGGCAGATAACTTTATATATCCACCACGAGGACTGGTGGGTTGCACTGGTCAACAGCTATGAGGCTGTCGGACCAAAGCTGAATATCACAGTGTGAACTGTGTCTTAGAGATGAGTTAGCGAGACCGCTGTATAGTGAGTGCCTAGCCGGGCAAGTGTTTGTTGTTTTGTGTTGATGTAACACATTGTGAGGTAAAGCTGCAACTTCATGGTGCAGAGTGAGGCCAAAAATAAAGCACCGTTTGAGCTTGAAAATCCCCTGTTTGCTGAGAAATCTATCATTGGCGACCCCTTAGAATATATAGTAACATATGATGAAGGAGTTATATCTAGGACCCTAATTTCCAAGTGAAAGACAATGTTAACATCATACAAAGAAATTTTAGACAACGGTATACTCCCAAATGAGTGGGAGACCTTTGGGGTAGGTTCTTTCCTGTTGCAGCACAACTGTGGCCCTGTAAACAAAGCAAAAGCTATAAAAAAGATGATTTGATAAGTCTGGTGAGTAACTAAAGGGGTTCTCCGGACTTTTAATATGGATGTCTATCAGATTGACAGAGACATAGCAGCAGCGAGCAGGAAGAGAGATGGGAGCTGGCACATGCACACTGCATGCAACTTCCCTTCATACAGCTGATTGGCGGGGTTGCCAGGTGTTGGACCTCCGCTGATCTGATATTGATGACCTATCCTGAAGAAAGCGAAAGATAAGCAGCACTCTAAACCCACCCTTTTAGGAAAGTTCACTGGACAGCTAAAATGGGTCCAAAATAATATACAGTCATGGCCAAAAGTTTTGAGAATGACACAAATATTATATTTTCACATGATCTGCTGCCCTCTGGTTTTTATGTGTGTTTGTCAGATGTTTTTATCACATACAGAAATATAATTGCAATCATATTATGAGTAACAAAAGCTTATATTGACAGTTAGAATGAGTTAATGCAGCAAGTCAATATTTGCAGTGTTGACCCTTCTTCTTCAGGACCTCTGCAATTCTCCCTGGCATGCTCTCAATCAACTTCTGGACCAAATCCTGACTGATAGCAGTCCATTCTTGCACAATCAATGCTTGCATTTTGTCAGAATTTGTAGGTTTTTGTTTGTCCACCCGTCTCTTGATGATTGACCACAAGTTCTCAATGGGATTAAGATCTGGGGAGTTTCCAGGCCATGGACCCAAAATCTCTATGTTTTGTTCCCTGAGCCATTTAGTTATCACCTTTGCTTTATGGCAAGGTGCTCCATCATGCTGGAAAAGGCATTGTTGATTGCCAAACTGCTCTTGGACGGTTGGGAGAAGTTGCTCTCGGAGGACATTCTGGTACCATTCTTTATTCATGGCTGTGTTTTTAGGCAAGACTGTGAGAGAGCCGATTCCCTTGGCTGAGAAGCAACCCCACACATGAATGGTTTCAGGATGCTTTACAGTTGGCATGAGACAAGACTGGTGGTAGCGCTCACCTCCTCTTCTCCGAATAAGCTGTTTTCCAGATGTCCCAAACAATCGAAAAGGGGATTCATCAGAGAAAATGACTTTACCCCAGTCCTCAGCAGTCCACTCCCTGTACCTTTTGCAGAATATCAGTCTGTCCCTGATGTTTTTTCTGGAGAGAAGTGGCTTCTTTGCTGCCCTCCTTGAGACCAGGCCTTGCTCCAAGAGTCTCCGCCTCACAGTGCGTGCAGATGCACTCACATCTGCCTGCTGCCATTCCTGAGCAAGCTCTGCACTGCTGGTAGCCCGATCCCTCAGCTGAAACACTTTTAAGAGACGGTCCTGGCGCTTGCTGGTCTTTCTTGGGCGCCCTGGAGCCTTTTTGGCAACAATGGAACCTCTCTCCTTGAAGTTCTTGATGATGCGATAGATTGTTGACTGAGGTGCAATCTTTCTAGCTGCGATACTCTTCCCTGTTAGGCCATTTTTGTGCAGTGCAATGATGACTGCACGTGTTTCTTTAGAGATAACCATGGTTAACAAAAGAGAAACAATGATGCCAAGCACCAGCCTCCTTTTAAAGTGTCCAGTGGTGTCATTCTTACTTAATCATGACAGATTGATCTCCAGCCCTGTCCTCATCAACACCCACACCTGTGTTAATGGAGCAATCACTGAAACAATGTTAGCTGGTCCTTTTAAGGCAGGGCTGCAATGATGTTGAAATGTGTTTTGGGGGATAAAGTTCATTTTCTAGGCAAATATTGACTTTGCAAGTAATTGCTGTTAAGCTGATCACTCTTTATAACATTCTGGGGTATATGCAAATTGCCATTATAAAAACTGAAGCAGTAGACTTTGTAAAAATTAATATTTGTATCATTCTCAAAACTTTTGGCCATGACTGTAGGTGCATGCAGATAAGGATCCAGGCTTGTGGGTCCCTTATAGTGGTATGTTAGTAGATAGATCCACATCACTCATTCATTTGAATAATCTGTTGTTTTATTCAATAGGCAGCAAACATAGCAACTTTTCCACGTCAAGTCTTTATCAAGCAGTGAAAGATTGAACAAAATATACCCTAAATAGTGGCCTAATTTGTGGGTGTGAATATTAAGGGGTCTTTCACACGAGCGGATCCTGTGCATGGAATCAGCTGCGTGAAAGAGTGCCAAGCCCCATTCCGAACAGCAGAGACACGGAGCATTAACATGATTGATAATGCTCTGTGCCTCTCTGTGACCTTTTTGCTAAAAAAAAAATCACAGTGAGATAAAGTTGTCACTGTGTTGTAGTAGTCTCTGCTGTCCGGAAGGGGGCTTGGCACTCTTTCATGCAGCGGATTACACGCACAGCCTCCCTGTGACCTTTTTGCTACAAAATCACAGTGAGATAAAGTTGTCACTGTGTTGTAGTAGTCTCTGCTGTCCGGAAGGGGGCTTGGCACTCTTTCATGCAGCGGATTCCACACACAGGATCCGCTTGTGTGAAAGACCCCTGAATGTCTCTCTAACATGCTGATGAATTAAAAGTAACTGCAATACATAAAGCCAGTGTTACATTAGAGATATATATAAACATGTGACTTACAAATATTCAGGGTCCACGTGAACTCATGGGATCTTCCACATCAGAAGGCATAAGAACTGCCAGTGTCCGGCGTTCTCAAGTTGTGACTGCGCAGGTGGTCTTGGGTGGCTAACTGATGCAAAATAAGCTCAGCAGATATGGAATCTCTTCCACAAATAAAAACATACTAGTGGACATTTATTAAGGCTGTGTTCCCATGTTTTTGTTCCATGTTGAACATATACACATGACATTTTTTTAATCTTTCCCCCTAAAAATAAATTAATAAAAGTTATTTAATACACTATATATACCCCGAAATGGTTCCTAAAAAACCTACAACTAATCCCGCAAAAATTTAATTAGAAGAAAACAAATTAAAAGGTTATGACTGCTGGAACACGAAAATGTGTGTACCCTGAGTTGTGCGGCAACAAGATTTACTTCAGACACATTAAAAATCTACAATAAAAAAGTGACATTTTTTGGAGAGTTTTTCCAATTTTAATGTAACTGTTAGGAGGTTAAACAATAAAATATGAAACTTTTTATGCTATTACAGCCTTCACATTTCAGGTGAGGCAGTATAAATCTGGTGACAGACTCTAGCACTCTAGCATGAATGCACCCCAAGTGTGATTAATGGTTCATTGCCTAATTCAAACTATTTAAGTTCTAAACACACAAGGCCAGTAGTTCCTTAAATTCTGGAGGTTATGAAGAAATAGAAAGCTTGAAATAGAATGTATTGTGCAATAAATATATAATTAAAGTTCATTTTGAAAGGCATGTTTTTGAAAAGAATTGCGATGAAGATAAGCATAAGAAAGAGCAGGAATATGTACAAAGCAAGCAAAGTAAAATGTCATAGGCGTTTTTTTTTTTTATACAATCAATAAAAAGGCATCTATAAAACTACAGGCTAAGTACACTTGTAAACCAAATATGTTTCTTTATCCAATGTAACAAAAATGAAAAAGTAACTTTCCAATGCTTCAATAAAAATGCCATTGTTCATCTACCTCTCCTATTGAAACCTATTCGTCTCCATGGTGACAGACAGCAAACATACCCAGTAATATATATATATATATATATATATAGAAAAGAAAAAATGAAAAAATGCAAGCGGCACCGCTGTAAAGAAGTAATGTGGTGTGCCAGCGGTTGTGGAGGTGATCCAACTTCCAAAATAGATAAAAAAAAGTAATTCCATGGCACTCCCAAGGTTGTGATTAAAGACGGTGTTCTTTATTCACCAGAGTGACGTTTCAGTCCTCTTACTGGGACTTTTCTCACTGCTTGAGAAGAGTGCCAGTAAGAGGACTGAAACGTCGCTCTGGTGAATAAAGAACACCGTCTTTAATCACAACCTTGGGAGTGCCGTGGAATCACATATATATATATATACACTCACCGGCCACTTTATTAGGTACACCATGCTAGTAACGGGTTGGACCCCCTTTTGCCTTCAGAACTGCCTCAATTCTTCGTGGCATAGATTCAACAAGGTGCTGGAAGCATTCCTCAGAGATTTTGGTCCATATTGACATGATGGCATCACACAGTTGCCGCAGATTTGTCGGCTGCACATCCATGATGCGAATCTCCCGTTCCACCACATCCCAAAGATGCTCTATTTGATTGAGATCTGGTGACTGTGGAGGCCATTTGAGTACAGTGAACTCATTGTCATGTTCAAGAAACCAGTCTGAGATGATTCCAGCTTTATGACATGGCGCATTATCCTGCTGAAAGTAGCCATCAGATGTTGGGTACATTGTGGTCATAAAGGGATGGACATGGTCAGCAACAATACTCAGGTAGGCTGTGGCGTTGCAACGATGCTCAATTGGTACCAAGGGGCCCAAAGAGTGCCAAGAAAATATTCCCCACACCATGACACCACCACCACCAGCTTGAACCGTTGATACAAGGCATGATGGATCCATGCTTTCATGTTGTTGACGCCAAATTCTGACCCTACCATCCGAATGTCGCAGCAGAAATCGAGACTCATCAGACCAGGCAACGTTTTTCCAATCTTCTACTGTCCAATTTCGATGAGCTTGTGCAAATTGTAGCCTCAGTTTCCTGTTCTTAGCTGAAAGGAGTGGCACCCGATGTGGTCTTCTGCTGCTGTAGCCCATCTGCCTCAAAGTTCGACGTACTGTGCGTTCAGAGATGCTCTTCTGCCTACCTTGGTTGTAACGGGTGGCAATTTGAGTCACTGTTGCCTTTCTATCAGCTCGAACCAGTCTGCCCATTCTCCTCTGACCTCTGGCATCAACAAGGCATTTCTGCCCACAGAACTGCCGCTCACTGGATGTTTTTTCTTTTTCGGACCATTCTCTGTAAACCCTAGAGGTGGTTGTGCGTGAAAATCCCAGTAGATCAGCAGTTTCTGAAATACTCAGACCAGCCCTTCTGGCACCAACAACCATGCCACGTTCAAAGGCACTCAAATCACCTTTCTTCCCCATACTGATGCTCGGTTTGAACTGCAGGAGATTGTCTTGACCATGTCTACATGCCTAAATGCACTGAGTTGCCGCCATGTGATTGGCTGATTAGAAATTAAGTGTTAACGAGCAGTTGGACAGGTGTACCTAATAAAGTGGCCGGTGAGTGTATATATATATATATATATATATATATAGTATTTTTTTAAAGACATTCAGTGCTGCAATGTGTCACGATCCAGTGTGAACCCACTGTGCCACGTGTCCTACCTCCTCTAAGGGTGTTGTCTACATGAACCCCTCATTGTTTACAGTACCCCCAATGGTGGGCATAGACTTTCAGAACACCAGGTCCCAGGTCACTACCACTTGAAGAGGATTGGCACATGAGCCAGACCAGGAGGTACCAGTGCAAGGTACAAGAGGTACAGACATAGTCAGCAGGTCAAGTCATAATCAGGATCGAAGGTTGAGGCAGAGGCAAAGTCAAACAAGCAATGGGCAGGCAGCACAGGTACAAGTTGGTAACAGAAGAGTCAAGGCAAGTAGGAAGGGATCAAACAGGTAGCGGAGTTCAAAAAGAAAGTATGGGTCAGGTAAACAGGCACACAAGCAGAGACCCCAGCAACCTTTGCAGTTCACAAGGACCTTCACACCAAGGCACCTGGGAAGGGGGCTCGACCACTTAAATAGGTGCAGGAGGGCTAGGATTGGTTAGCGCGGTCACATGTGCTAACCCATAAATCACAGGAAGTGATATGAGCCCGGTCCTTAACCCCTTCCCGCCCAGCGCCGTACATGTACGGCGCAGCGGGACGTGACTTACCGCCCAGCGCCGTACATGTACGGCGCGCTGATCGGGCGGGTGCAGGAGTGCCCAGGTGCCGGACCCCTGGGGAATGTGCCAGCATCGGTGAAAACACTGATGCTGGCGCATTAACCCTTCATGTGCCGCGGTCAGCGCTGACCGCAGCACATGAGGTGTGCACATATTCAGGATGGCGAGGGCGGGGGCCATTGGGTCCCCGCGCTGCTGTGACAGGGACCCGATGGCTTGAATGGCAGCCCGATGCCTTCCTTAGGCATCGTGGCTGCCATCCCTGCGAGCCTGTGCGATCCAGCCCCCTGCGAGCCTGTGCGATCCAGCCCCCTGGATCGCACAGGAAGCAGGCTGTAAGTGTATTATTGTGAGTAATACACTTACAGCCAATGCATTACAATACAACAGTATTGTAATGCATTGTGCAGGGGATCAGACCCCCAAAAGTTGATAAAAAGGTGAAAAAAAAGTTAAAAAATAAAATAAAAAAAAATAATAATAAAAGTTTCAAGTAAAAAAAAAGAAAAACGCCATTTCCCCCCCAATAAAGTAAAAAAAATTGTTAAAAAAAGAAAAAAAAAGAAAAAGTAGGCATATTAGGTATCGCCGCATCCGTATCGACTGGCTCTATAAAAATATCACATAATCCATCCCGCCAGGTGAACACAGTAAAAAATAAAAAATAAAAACAGTGCCAAAATAGCCATTTTTTGGTCACCTTCCCCCACAAAAAGTGTAATACTACGCGATCAAAAAGGCGTATTTACCCCAAAATGGTTCTAAGAAAATCATCATCTCGTCCCGCAAAAAATTATACCCTACCTAAGACAATCGCCCAAAAAATAAAAAAAATATGGCTCTTAGAAAATGGCAACACAAAAAAAAAGATTTTATTCTGTTCAAAAATAAATATATTGTGTAAAACTTTCCAAAAATAAAAATGTTAGACATATTGGGTATCGCCACGTCTGTAACAACCTGCTCTATAAAAATATTACATGAGATGGCCCCCCAGGCGAATGCTGTAAAAAAATTGTTAAAAAAACTATGCCAAAATAGCCATTTTTTTCCCTCTTCCTTCACAAAAAGTGTAATAGCAGGTGATCAAAAAGGCGTATTTAACCCAAAATGGTACCAATCAAACCGTCATCTTGTCCTGCAAAAATGATACCCTACCTGAGACAATCGCCCGAAAAATAAAAAAATATGGCTCTCTGAAAATGGCAACACAAAATAAAGACTTTATTCTGTTGAAAAATAAATCTAATGTGTAAAACTTTCCAAAAATAAAAAAGTTAGACATATTTGGTATCGCCACGTCCGTAACAACCTGCTCTATAAAAATATTACATGAGATGCCCCCCCAGGTGAATGCTGCAAAAAATTTAAAAAAAAACTATGCCAAAACAACCATTTTTTTCCCTCTTGCCTCACAAAAAGTGTAATAGCAGGCAATCAAAAAGGCGTATTTAACCCAAAATGGTACCAATCAAACCATCATCTTGTCCTGCAAAAATGATACCCTACCTGAGACAATCGCCCGAAAAATAAAAAAAATATGGCTCTCTGAAAATGGCAACACAAAAAAAGATTTTATTCTGTTCAAAAATAAATCTAATGTGTAAAACTTTCCAAAAATAAAAAAGTTAGACATATTTGGCATAGCCACGTCCGTAACAACCTGCTCTATAAAAATATTACATGAGATGGCCCCCCAGGTGAATGTTGCAAAAAAAAAAAAAACTATGCCAAAACAACCATTTTTTTCCCTCTTGCCTCACAAAAAGTATAATAGCAGGCGATCAAAAAGGTGTATTTAACCCAAAATGGTACCAATCAAACCGTCATCTTGTCCTGCAAAAATGATACCCTACCTGAGACAATCGCCAGAAAAATAAAAGAAATATGGCTCTCTGAAAATGGCAACACAAAATAAAGATTTTATTCTGTTCAAAAATAAATCTAATGTGTAAAACTTTCCAAAAATAAAAATTTTAGACATATTGGGTATCGCCGCGTCTGTAACAACCTGCTCTATAAAAATATCACATGATTTGCCCTCTCTGGTGAATGCTGTAAAAAAATTTAAAAAAAAACCATGCCAAAACAGCTATTTTTTTCACCTTGACTCACAAAAAGTGTAATACCAAGCGATCAAAAAGTCTTATGTACCCCAAAATGGTACCAATTAAAACATCAGCTCATCCCACAAAAAATGAGCCCCCACATAAGACAATAACTCAAAAAAATAAAAATCAGTGGCTCCCGCAAACCATTCCATCAAAATCTGTGTTGTAAAATCCATATGGCGCTCCTTCTGTTCTGAGTCCTGCCATGTGCCCCCACAGCAGTTTACCACCACATATGGGGTGTTGCCGTATTCAGGAGAAAATGGGTAACAAATTATGGGGTGCTTTTCTCCTGTTACCCCTTATGAAAATACAAAACATTTGGGGCTAAAGCAACATTTTATTGGAAGAAATGAAATTTTTCATCTTCACAGAAGTGTTTCCAAATTCCGTAAAACACTTAGTGGGTCAAAGTGGCCAGTACCCCCTTAATATATTCATTGAAGGGTGTAGTTTCCAAAATGGGGTCACTTTTTGAGGGTTTCCACTGTAGGGGTACGTCAGGGTCTCTCAATTACAAAATGGTGCCTAAAAACTATTCTAGCAAAATCTGCCTCCAAAATCCATATGGCGCTCCTTTCCTTCTGACCACTACCCCACCACCACATATGGGGTATTTCTGTAAACTGCAGAATCAGAGCAATGTATATTGAGGTTTAGTTTGCTGTTAACCCTTACTGTGTCGCAAGAAAAAAAATATTAACATGAATAATCTACCAAAAAAGTGAAATTTTGAAATTTCACCTCCATTTTCCTTTAATTCTTGTGGAACACCTCAAGGGTTAACAAAGTTTGTAACAGCAGTTTTTTTATAATTTGAGGGGTGTAGTTTCTAAAATGGGGTCATTTATGGGTGTGTTTCATTATGTAAGCCCCTCAAAATCACTTTATATCTTAATCGGTGCTTAAAAAAATGGTTTTGGAAAATTTGAAAAATGGCTTCTAAACTTCTAAGCCCTCTAACGTCCTAAAAAAGTAAAATGACATTTATAAAATGATGCCAACATAAAGTAGACATATGGGGAATGTAAAATAATAACTATTTTTGGAGGTATTACTATGTATTTTGAAAGTAGAGAAATTGAAATTTGGAAATTAAATGAAATATTTTGCCAAAAATTTACTACTGTCGTGAAGCACAATATGTGACGAGAAAACAATCTCAGAATGGCCTGGATAAGTAAAAGCGTTCCAAAGTTATTACCACATAAAGTGACACATGTCAGATTTGCAAAAAATGGCCTGGGCAGAAAGGTGAAAACAGGCCCGGGGTTGAAGGGGTTAAGGAAGTGCTACAGGGAACAAGCTGAAAGCATGCTGTGCCTAGTGCTGGAAGGGAATCATGGAGCGGATTCCAGGATGGATGATGCCTGCAAGGACAGGGTCCAGGACTGTAGCGGTGAATAGAAAATACTGGCAGCAGATAACCGACGAACACAGAGCACAGGACTGCGGCAGTAAGCAGGGGAACATTGGCATGCAGCAACTGTTGTTACACAGTGTTTTCCTCACATAGCTAAATAGTGCAAAAAATGTGACTTTTTATGTTCTATTAGCTGTGCATATCAATACTTTATGTTTTTGGTTGAATGGTCGTTCTCATTCAAGTCCACCACATCCCCTGGGACATCAGACGTGAAAAATATCCAACATGCCCGAAACTTGTTTCCCCACAATCTGCCTTCAGGTGACATTGGGCACCCCCCACAGACATTAGATGCCAATGCATTGGATTTATAGCTGTGCCCTAGATACTTTTAACTTTCACACTCAGGAATGAATATATTTGTTTTAGTGTAAACTAGATTCTTATTCATTGCATTGATATACAAGCATATGCTGTACAGTTTAGTAACTTACATCAAAGAGGCATGCAGGGAATCATCATAGAGATGTCAATAGAAAAATGCATGTTATGTCACCCGTATTAGTTATAAAACCTATACATTTGTGTGTAAAATGACTTTGTAAAGGATGACTCAGAAGAGAAAAATCAGAGAATACACCCTATGAGTTGTGTCCATGTACAGTAATAACTGCAGGCAGTTCACATACAAATTATTGCAATCTAACATAAATTATAACACTGTTCCTGTCTATGTGTAAATTCTATGTTACTCTTCATTGTTAAAGGGGTTTTACCATTCCTAATACTTTTAGCATATCAGCTGGATCACTGGGTCTCACCGATCCTGAACAACCAATACAGGGTGAGCTTGCTCAGTTGTTTTAACATCTCCACTGTAATGAAGAATGACAGGCACTGGTGTCCTGAGGATCGGGGAATAGTTTGATCCTCAATGTTCACATAGTTATGAAATATCTAATCTGTAGTGGGAAAACCCATTTAAAGAGAACCAATCACTAATATTAATCCTATTAATCCTGGTATACTGCCTGGTAGGGTTGATCCTGCTGTTTAAACCAATAACTTGTGAAAATCGGTTATGGCATTCCCTAGAGAAAAGACTTTTTATTCTTTGTGCAAGTAAGGCTACTTTCACACAAACGTTGTGTTTTGCGGTCCGCAAAAAAAACGGATGACATCCGTATGGCATCCGTTTTTTTGTGTGGATCCATTGTAACAATGCCTATCCTTGTCCGCAAAACGGACAAGAATAGGACACGTTCTATTTTTTTTTTTTGCAGGCTGCGGAACGGATATACGGATGCGGACAGCACATAGTGTGCTGTCAGTATTTTTTGCGGACCCATAGAAATGAATGGGTCCGCATTTTATCAGCAAAAAATGTGGATCGGAGCCCGCAAAAAATACTGTCGTGTGAAAGAGGCCTAAGGGCTTCAGTGTATCAAGTAGTGTGGCCAATGCTGGAAAGCTGAGGAGCTGAGGTGCACTGAGAGCATAGACACCACCCCTCAGTGCAATTAAGCCATCATTTAAAGGAAATCTGTCACATGATTTTAGTGTTTTAAACTAAAACTATAGCCATGTTCAGTAAAGTACCTTGAGTCTAGATGTGGTCTCCAATCTTTCTTTTCAGCTTCCGTTTTCGTTTTATTTTACTTTTTCTGATATGTAAATTTCCTCTGAAGGAGCCCAGAGGGGCGTTACGGAGCCCAGTAACGCCCCCCTCCTGTGCCCAGCACGCCTTCTTCATGCTCCAAAACGCGCCTATTTAGGGACGGACTAACGGCCCATATTAGCATTGTAGGCCGCTGCCCCCCTCAACTACGTCACGGCAGCTCTGGAAACCACTCGCAGAGCTGCCTGCTTTGCCCGGCGAGATTTCACCTGCGCGAGATTTCGGCCGGGCGAAGCAGGCAGCTCTGTGAGTGGTTTCCAGAGCTGCCGTGACGTAGCAGCTGGGCACAGGAGGGGGGCGTTACTGGGCTCCCTAACGCCCCTCTGGGCTACTTCAGAGGAAATTTACATATCAAAAAAAGTAAAATAAAACGAAAACGGAAACTGAAAAGAAAGATTGGAGACCACATCTAGACTCAAGGTACTTTACTGAACATGGCTATAGTTTTAGTTTAAAACACGAAAATCATGTGACAGATTTCCTTTAAGTAAAGAATAAAAGTAACGTTTCTATGGAACACCACAACTGATTTTCACCAGACAGATATAATTTTAAACAGCAGGATTAACCTTACCAGGTAGTTAGGCTATTTTAATAACATCTGGTCAGGATTTCTCCATGTGTGACGGATGTCTTAACGGTATTTCTCACAGCAGCAAAGTCTGAATGGCTATAATAGCAGAGTACTTTGCTCCTATGCTTGGCCATGCAGATTCTAAGTTCTCCTTTATCTTCCTCTCTTTCTGTAAATCTTGCAGTAATTCACGCAGAGATTTGTTAGTCTCTGAAGCTCTTTGAGCCTAAGAAGAAGTAAAGGACACCACTTCCTTCCTCACTGAACTCTCCCTAGAGCAGCCTCAAGCTAGGGGAGGTGCTAGCCTCTTACAAAGGCCAAGCCAGGGCTGTTAACCTTGATTGTGCCATTCATACATAACTATGCTGGTTGCAATACATAACATAAAAATACATGGCAAAACATTAGCTAATATTAAATAACAAACAGTTTGCAGATACCTCTGCTCTGGGTTACTGAACAAGCGTACTGTGAATTTCTCAGTCTGTAGAATGCCAAAAATCTCCTTAAGGCCTCATGCACACGAACGTGTGCCGGCCGTGCCCGTGCTGCGGGCCGCAAACTGCGGTCCGCAATGCACGGGCACTGACCGCGAGGCCACCGCATGCGGATCGTGGACCCATTCACTTGAATGGGGTCCGCGATCCGCATCCGAGGGTCCGCACCGCAAAAAAGTAGTGCTTGCGCTACTTTTTTGCGGTGCGGAGGCACGGCCAGAAACACCACGGAAGCACACCGTAGTGCTTCCGTGGTGTTCCGATCCGTGCCTCCGCTCCGCATCTCCCGGATCGCGGACCCATTGAAGTGAATGGGTCCGCGATCCGTGATGCGGGCTGCACACGGTCGGTGCCCGTTTATTGCGGACCCGCCGTATGCGGCCCGCAGCACGGTCACGGCCGGCACCCGTTCGTGTTCATGAGGCCTAAGGCACATTTAATGAGCCAACTGTGCATTTTATTATTGGGAAGGGAGTGTTCTTTCCAAATAACTGCCTGCTTGTCAGTAGAGGTAAGAGCTGCATTTACACACAGTAATCTCCTCCACAGTATGGGGATGAGCTACTATTGCTACTGCCATCACTCGTCCTCATACAGATTCATTGTTTCTAGGTAGCAGACCACTGTTCACACAGCACTATCTGCTGGCCAGAAACAATGATTTAGGCTACTTTCATCACCGGTGTGAAACTCCGGCACGCTGTTCTGGCAGACAAATGGAGAACTGCCCGGCTGACTCAGTGGTTTGTGTCCGGCCAACTCTCCGCTTGACTGTCAGAACAGCGTATGTATCTCCACCAGACCCCATTATACTGTGCTGGATAGGGTGAACTCTGGCAGGCTGCTCTCTGCTGGAACAGCCTGCTGGAATTCACAACAGAGATGTGAAAGTAGCCTTAAAGGGGTCAAAAGATGTTTTAATCTGCTCAACACGGAGATGAAGTGGCGGCCGTGCGGGCATCAGGAGAGACGTGGGTGCCGGGGAGTGGGGTAAGTATAACCTGTATGAGGTGCCCAGGCATTTTGGAGGGCATTATAGGGGTTGGATAACCACTTTTATATGCCACATGAAAGATCATTTAACCCGATGAAGGAGTGTTTTACTCGTTCATTGGGTGACAAGTAGCACATTTACATGGGCCTATTATCAGGAAAGAGCATTCTTAGTAACGTTCGTTCCTTATAATCTGCCCAATTGTGCAGTGTAAGTCCACTATTATCTAGGCATGGATTATCCTTGTTTTAAGAAGGTACAACCAAAGCTGTGCATTTGGAGTAATAATCCAACATAGCTTAGTCTTGGGAAATGTGGGATGGGTAAATGAGATGATGTAAGAGCATAAGAAATATTACACAGTGACGAATGCTATCATGTGTTCAGAGACCATAAATACAGTTTTCTGTCTTAAATTGGTT
>ONZH01012331.1:0-19050 GCA_900303285.1 Rhinella marina
ATACACTTATATACAGAAAATGTTGAACCCAAGGGCTAAGGGTCGAGGACGAGGGCGTGGGCGTGGGCATTCAATTACTGCAGGGGGCAGAGGCCTGGGTAGGGTGAGACAGTACCTGCTGATGAGGGAGCAGGGGAACGCTGCAGAGCTACACTCCCTAGCTTCATGTCTCAACTTACAGGGACACATGGTAGAGGACTGTTGAAACCACAACAGTGCGAACAGGTGATGTCGTGGATTGTGGACAATGCTTTAGGTAATTTGTCCACCAGTCAGTCTTCCACGCAGTCCACCCACGTTACCCAAGGGAGCACTCCTCTGGCTCCTCCACCTCAACCTCCTTCCCCCCAGTCTGCCCCCTCCCAGGAAAATTTGGAATGCGATTCGGCATACTCTCAGTAACTGTTTTCTGGACCCTTCCCAGAGTCACAAACCACTTCTCAGGTTGCTGCTGACCTCTTTCCCGATGCCCAAGTTTTCCAACTGTCGCAGTCTGTGGGTGATGACATTGTTGACTTAGTGGAAGAAGTGTGTAAAGAGGTGTCGGACGATGAGGATACACGGTTGTCAGACAGTGGTGAAGTTGTTGTCAGGTCAGGAAGTCCGAGGGGGGAGCAGACTGAGGAATCGGAGGATGACGAGGTGACTGACCAAAGCTGGATTGATAAGCCGAGTGAAGAAGGTGCTTCTGAGGCGGAGGCGAGTGCTGCACCAGAACAGGTTGGAAGAGGCAGTGGTGTGGCCAGAGGGAGAAGCAGGGCCAGAGCTGGTGCATCAGCAGCAACTGTTTCAGGTAGTGAAGCTCCCGTGGCGAGGCCTAGATGTTCGCAAGTCTGGAGGTTCTTTAAAGAAATTGAGGATGACCGACGGACTGTGGTGTGCAACCTGTGCCACACCAGGATCAGCATGGGTGCCACCACTACTAGCCTAACCACCACCAGCATGCGCAGGCATATGAGTGCTAAACACCCCACTCAATGGAACCAAGGCCGTTCACCTCCTGTGGGTCACACCACTGCTCCTTCCCCTGTGTCACTCGCTGCCTCTGCTAGTCAACCCCCTGCGTCACTCACTGCCTCTGCTAGTAAACCCCCTGCTCAGGACCCTGGCACGAGCACCTCCCGCCGAAAAACCACACCTTCGCCTCCACGATCCTCGTGTTTTGGAGTGTCCGAAGTTGACCCTCCTAAAAAATTGTTTAGGAGTGTCTGTGGTTGACCCTCCTGTAAAATATTTTTTTTTTTGTTTTCCCTGTTATTAGTTAATGTACAACCCATGGCTGGCATGGTGGGAATATATAGGGAAGCACCCAATTAGGTGCAACGAAGGTCCATCACCCATGCCCATGCTGGCACTGCTCTCCTATCCACAGCCACACGATGCAGGCATAAGCCTGACACAGCATGGCGGTGACACCAACAAGTGACCAAGTTAGATGAGGTAGCAGGTGAGCCACCCAAAAATTTAGCCTGACGCAGCATGGCGGTGACAACAGAGTGACCGAGTTAGACTGAGGTAGCAGGAGGTGAAGCACGGATGGTAATTCA
Organism: Rhinella marina; assembly: GCA_900303285.1. Taxonomy (NCBI): domain Eukaryota; kingdom Metazoa; phylum Chordata; class Amphibia; order Anura; family Bufonidae; genus Rhinella; species Rhinella marina. Next base: position 1,548 of record ONZH01012331.1, read on the forward strand.
AAGGTGGAGGAGGAGGGGTTGGAGAAAGTGGCATAGTAATTGTAACAAACCGTGAACTAGGTAGGCCCCGCAATCCTCCAAGTGGGCAGTACATGAGCGGCCCCAGGGTCAGACTCGGTCAGAGTATCTGAAATGCTCAGGGTGGCCGAACGCCGGGCTTGACGGCGGACCCGTTTCGGGTTATCGATTGTCGAAATGTTGGCTTACATGGCTTACATCAAGTTTAGTATCTGTTCTTATCAGTTGCTGTGGCTGTTGGTGGTAAAGTGGTGAGCATAGCTGCTTCCCAAGCAGTTGACCCGGGTTCAATTTCCATCTATCGCAGGAGGCAATTAAAAGAAGAACCCCAAAAAATCTGTGCAATATCTAATACGCTACCCGGGTAAATTGTTTGGAGAGAGGGCCTTTAGGTGGGGGGCAGGCTGGGGGGAAGGAGGTTGAGCTGGAAGAGCCAGAGGAGTGCCCCCTTGGCTAGCGTGTGTGGTGGTGACAACAGCCAGATGGAGTTCGAATGACGACTCAGGACCCCAACTTAAAAATTTAGCATCAACCAGTAGAGTTGTCAACTATAAGATTGATCAAGTGTGGTATGTGTTCTATGTATTCTTATTAGTTTAATACCGTATGTGGCACCTATCTGGAAAATAGTTTGGAGAGAGAGAAAGAGAGGAAAAAGACGTATTTTTAAAAGTGACGTTCAGTATAGATCAGTTAAAGAGAAAGAAAGGATTTTATGAAATGGATTTGTATCACTGAGAGCAAAAGAACCTATTTTATTACGTGACGTGCAGTATAGATCACTTGGAGATAAAAAGGGGAATGTGCAGACTTGGGCTGCTATAGTGCAAACCACTATGGTGGTGACAACAGAGAGAGCGAGTGACACTGCGGGATCAGGCGAACCACATAAACATTTTTTGTGGCCCTCTATGGCGGCGGTGACAACAGAGTGACTGAGTTAGTATGTGGTAGCTGGTGAAGCACCCAAAAATTTAGTCTGACACAGCATGGCGGTTACACCACCAATGACTTTGTCCGACTGAGAATGCAGTGAAATGGCTTTTGTTGAGCTTCCAAAAATTTTTTTCTTTTCGGAGTACATAAAGTCTACCCTCAGCAAAAAAAAAAAATTTTTTTTAAATGTCAGTACTTGTGCATCCTGAAAAATTGTTTTGGACTGTCTGTTTGACTCTCCTAAAACATTGTTTTACTCTGTCTGTAGTTGACACTGAGGAAAAATTGTTTGGAGAGAGGGCCTGTAGGTGGACCTCCGGAAAAATTGTTTGGAGAGAGGTCCTGTAGGTGGACCTCAGGAAAAATTGTTTAGAGAGAGGGCCTGTAGGTGGACCTCAGGAAAAATTGTTTAAAGAGAGGGCCTGTAGGGGGCCCTCCTGAAAAATTGTGGTAAAAGAGTGCCAGTTGGACCTCTAAAAAATGGCGTTTTTTTGGTCAGCGTTAGGCAAAGACGACAAGGAGGAGGAGTAGGAGGAGTAGAGAAGAGGAATCGGATACATAAGTAATGTAAATCTTTAGCTGCATTCCCCCGGAGGAGATTTAAATTCCGGTGAAATCCAGGCTTTGTTCATTTTAATAAGTGTCAGCCTGTCAGCGCTGTCAGTTGACAGGCGTGTACGCTTATCGGTGATGACGCCACCAGCTGCACTGAATACCCGCTCTGACAGCACGCTAGCGGCAGGGCACGCCAGCACCTCCAAGGCGTACAGCGCCAGTTCAGGCCACGTGTCCAGCTTTGAAACCCAGTAGTTGTATGGAGCAGAGTGATCGGTCCGGACGTTGGTATAGTCAGCTAGGTACTCCCTCACCATCTTTCTGTACAGCTCCCCCCTACTCCCCCCTACTCTGCCTAGACTGGGGACAGGAGACACTGCTGTTTCCTGTCCATTTTCGTGGTGTTTCCATCATTTTCTGAGGTTTCCAGGTTTTCACCCAGCCTTCCCTAGGCAGAGCCTTGGTCCCCTGCAAAAATGCTCGAGTCTCCCATTGACTTCAATGGGGTTCTTTACTCGAAACGAGCACCCGAGCATCGGAAAAAGTTCTTCTTGAATAACGAGCACCCGAGCATTTTAGTGCTCGCTCATCTCTATTTATTATCCATCTGGCCCCGACCAAATTTGGTAATTTTACAATTGGGATCACAAGATTTAGGAAAAATAAGTACACACAAACTCATATACGAGCTTAAATATAGTATTACCAAAATTCACAACTTATTGATTCTAAAATAGTATTTGCACATATTATCCCAAAATACACATGGTCCATCAAAGGGTTAACATTCCTAGAAAAAAATCAGAAAACGCATAAACAAATGGAAAAATGTATGCTCCTAATTGGCGAGTCTTCGTACAGACACAATGAATTGGAGGGATTTGTAAGAGGAATATACCATCCAGATAGAGATCACTTGTCAGAAATAGGATGTGATATTTTCATTGTTGATTTGCAAAACATGATAGAAAGGAATACTGTTTAATGGTTTTGGTTGCGATGCTTTCCACTGGATGTTGCCATTCTCTACGCGTGATGGCGGATGGGCGGTTAAGGCCTCTTTTACACGAGCGTCACAGATTCAGTCCTGATGCGTTCAGGGTGCGTTCCGGAAAATCCGCACGCATCCGCACCAATCCGCACGCACTCGCAGTCAGTTTTGACTGCGATTGCGTACGTTCGTTAAGTTTTTTCCGCGCGTGTGTGAATCGTTTTGATACGTTTTTCACGCGCATGATAAAAAACGCAAACATCCTCAGTCAAAACACCTGCCACCTGGGTTAACCTATATAAATAGCCCCAGAATGCTGTTTGGTTAGGGCAATCTCCATTTTGTGGTGAAGTGATAGTTTAGTAGTAGTTTGGTGGTGTTTCATTTGCAGAATGTCTGGTTTCCCTTTAACTAATACAGATAATGTTCTTTTGCATTGGTTAATTTATCGTTGCTTTGGTTATCGGCCTGAAATGGTGGAGGATGAACCTCTGCGGAGCAAGTGAATGTGGGTTCATCCTCTAGTTTCGAAGCGGCCCAGTCTGGGACAATTTGTTTTGTTATATTCTGACCTTCGGCATCACCCTGTCAAGTTTTTTAATTACTGCCACATGGGGGTGGCCACTTTTAACCATCTGTTGGCTGAGTTGCGTCCTGGGCTCACTTTCCAGGACACCAACATGCGTCGCTGTGTTTCTCCAGAGGAACGCCTTATTATTACGTTGAGGTAAGTGTAATCTGTAATCTGTTTTTATTTTTTTGTTTTTTGGGGTTACAGCTAGTATATTTTCTCCATCTGTAACATGTTTGTATTGTATCGTCTTCTTTTTCATCTGCTAATTTTTCTTTTTGTTTCCTTTTCAGATTTCTTGCGACGGGTAATTCTTTTAGTTCGTTACATTTTGAGTTTCGTATGGGGACCTCCACGATTGCTGGAATAGTGATTGGTCACACTGTTTGGTTGCGGCTCAGAGCTGCTATGCTGCCGCTACCATCTACGCAGCAGTGATTGGATATAGCCCAGGGCTTCCTGGAGAGGGCACAGTTTCCAAATTGTCTTGGTGCCCTTGATGGGAATCACATACGGGTGAAGAAGCCACCAAACTCAGGGTCCCGATTCTTTAATTATAAGCAGTTTTTCTCTGTAGTTTTGTTGGCCTTGGCTGACACAAACTACAGGTTTATATTTGTAGATATCGGGGCCTATGGTAGTTCTGCAGATGCTCGCATCTTCAGGGCTTCCAGAATGAGTCGGTGGCTTCAGTCCAACCGACTCCACATACCGCAGCCAGCTAATCTTCCTGGCAGTTGATGGGGGAGGGGTGGACATAGCCAGACTCCATAGATTGTGGCACATATTGTGCTGGCAGGGCAAAAGTGGGGCGAGGAGGCTGGTATTGTGGAGGGCCCGTTGGAATTTGGCTTTGAGGCCTAGGTGGGGGCCCAAGATGGGGCCTAGGTGGGGCCTCCAATTTTCCAGCCCCAAAAGACCTCAGTTGGGTCATTTGGTGGAATGGCTGCCTCTAAAAGAATGCTAAGAGCACCTTGTGTGCGCAAATATTGGTCATCGGGCACTCGCCTTAAAAGAGGGCCCAGACTTCGCCCATATGTTTCAAAATAATCCTCCTGGCGGGCTCTGTGGAGGTAATCCAGCACCCGAGTATTGACCTCCACTTCAGCTGGCGGCAAAGGCCTTCTTCTACAGGCCGCCAGCTGAAGTGGAGGGGCACACTCAACTGCAGGAGATCTGGGGGGCCTGGAGGAAGTCGATGGTCCAGCTTCGTGTTCTTCTTCTGTTGTCTGTGAAGGGGGATTGTACTCCTCAGCCCCAGAAGAATGTTGTGGTCCAGCTGGATCACTTTCCTCCTCCAGGTTGTCCTCAGTTCTGCAAAAGATAAACCATGAAAAAATCCAGAAACAAAATTCAACAGTAGATTTGGCTCGCACAAACATTTAAACAGACATTACAAAGTATATATGCTTTGAAATATACTTAAAGGGGTATTCTCATCTTAGACAATGGGGGCATATCGCTGGGATATGCCCCCATTGTCTTATAGGTGCGGGTCCCACCTATATCCAGAACAGAGCGGGGAGCACTGCGCCTGGAGGACCCCGGGGGTCCGGCCACCACCAGGCGCAGCTCCCTGCTGCGCTCATAGAAATGAATGGGAGCGCAGCGCGCAAGCGCGGCCACCGCTCCCATTCATTTCTATGGAGCCGACGGAAGTAGCCGAGCCAGCTTGGCTATTTTCGGCGGCCCCATAGAAATGAATGGAGGGCGGCTGCGCATGCGCAGTGCGCCCTCATTCAGTTTCGGGGGCTCCGTTCTGGATATAGGTGCGGGTCCCAGCGGTGGGACCCGCACCTATAAGACAATGGGGGCATATCCTAGCGATATGTCCCCATTGTCTAAAATGAGAATAACCCTTTAAGGCCGCAAGTCCATGATGTTATGAAGGAACATAAATTGCTCCCTATACATGTAGGGACGCTTTTTTATAGGCCCTGAACCACTACGGCCATGCTGGAGCATCTCCTTGCGAAACTGGTCGCGACAGCTCCGCCAGCAATTTTTTTTACTTCGTCCACTACAAACAATGTAAATAATAATATTTTAAATCGCTTAAATACTATATCACATATGCAAAACTAGCTAATGTCGTCCCTACATAAGCACATGTCAAACAATGTCGTGCATAGATAAGCACGTCAAACAATGTCATGCATAGATAAGCACATGTCAAACAAAGTCGTCCCTACATAAGCACATGTCAATCAATGTCGTGCATAGATAAGTACATGTCAAACAATGTCGTCCCTACATAAGCACGTCAAACAATGTCGTCCCTACATAAGCACATGTCAAACAATGTCGTCCCTACATAAGCACATGTCAAACAATGTCGTGAATAGATAAGCACATGTTAAACAAAGTCGTCCCTACATAAGCACATGTCAAACAATGTCGTGCATAGATAAGCACATGTCAAACAATGTCGTCCCTACATAAGCACATGTCAAACAATGTTGTGGTTTAACATGTGCAATGTAAATAATGGAGGACTATGTTAAACATGTGCTATAGATAGATATATGGACAGTGCACTTACCCAAGCTCTGGCGTTTCGGCTCTGGGGTCTTTTGCCAAACGTGGGCGAAAACTTCCTGGGTCACCTCCAGCCAGGCGGCATCCTTTTTGTCACGGTCATGGTACTCGCCTGACCTGGTGTCCCAAAGGCAGGGATGCTTCTGGACCAGGATGATCATTCTCTCCACATCCATAGGTTTACTGGCTTGTCTAGGCATCCTGTATATGGCTCCGCACACTTCTAAGCAGGGAAAGTCAAGTTCCTCCAAGGCAGCATGAGCCAGACACAGGAAAAAAAAAACATTTCCTGTGGAATCCAACTTCAGGAGTTGCTTAGTAACATGCGTTTAAAACGCAACGCAACGCATTGCATCCGGATGCGAAGCGTTATTCACGCATCCCCATTCATTTCTATGGAGCCAGTTTTGCGTGTAAAACGCAGAATATAGAACATGCTGCGATTTTCACGCAACGGCGAAGTGATGCGTGAAAAAATTTGCTCATGTGAAAAGCCCCATTGAAATGAATGGGTCAGGATTCAGTGTGGGTGCAATGTGCTCGCATCATGCATTGCATCCCGCGCGGAAATCTCGCACGTGTGAAAGGGGCCTAAGTCACTCAAATGGGTGGAATATGGTTTTATTTAAGTTATATTGGTTTTAATTATTATTACCTATTAACTGGTTATATTCTGAAGTAACACGGTAAGCATTGCGGCCTTTTAATACCCAACAAATAATTTTAAATTAAACTACTGATAAAATAATGTTGTATCTGTCAAGTTGTTTGTCTGATGATTTATCAATACTTAATCTTTGACTTTATATTGGAGTATATGACATCATTCCCAGTGGAGATGTAAATGTAGCCTAATCCAAATATTCAGAATCCTGTGTGTGTTTGTATATTTTTTCTGCACAATTAAATCTTTCCATAAAGTATCTCAATGGTCTCTCTATAATGTTCTTGAAAATAGAAAATTAATATTCATCACTTGAAATGAAAAATAAGTCTATTGAGTTTTAAGAAGATAAATTAGTTCATTTTCTCCATGATGGTTTATGTATGTTCTACAATCAGTTAAAATGACTCTATGATTTCTGTTTATAATCATTCTGCTGTAAAATCTGGGGAAAAAAACTTTCGTTAACTCTTTAGTGACTACCCATACATATTTTTACAGTGGTCACTAACGAGCCTTAGGCTGGTCTCCCATGCAGCAGAGAGCTGGGGTTCTGCTCTCACATGATAGCTCCTGCTCTAACAGCCCAGGCTGGAATAAGTGCCATTCCCAGTTGTTTAACCCCTGTACAATGGCATCCGCCACATGTATACGGTTACATAGGGAACGGACTCCCTCTGTCTATCATCGGCTTCCCATAAATGAGATTGTGGTGTGCCGATGTGTGTATACACAGGCCATGACCTAGTATAAGCTTTAATCCTGCCTTGAATGTTACCCAGCAGGCTGCGCCTCTCTTGCGTTGCCTGATGGTCAATGTCAGTATAGCACTGATGTTAAAATACAATGCACTGTAGGAAAAGTTAAAATATCCTAAACATATTAGGTATTGTCGCATCCATAACAACCCACACTATGCAAATACCATGTAAATTATCCTGCACGGTGCCACTGACAGCCGAGCCCCTGCTGTATACGCTAGCATCATTGAAAACACCAATACCAGTGCTTTAACTCTCTGTATTTCGTGATTAGCGCTGACTGATGCATTTACAGGGTTTGTGGAGGGAGGGGGGCTCCCTCTCTATCCCCATGGGTTCCCCGTGCTGCGGTGACAGGAACCCGGTGGCTGGGAAGGCAGCTACTCAGGTCTCACAGGCAAACAGGCTGTCAGTGTATTACATTGGTAATATAATTACAGCCTATACATTACAATGCACATGTATTGTAATGCATTATAGAGGGGATCAGACCCAAAAAGGTTGAAGTCCCACAGTGGGACAAAAAAAGTTTAAAAAAAAAAAGTGTTTTACATGATGAAAAAATAAAAGTTCCAAGTAAAAAAAGAAAAGCCTTTTTCCCATAATTAAGTCATATAAAATTGTAAAAAATAGGAAAGTAAGGAAAAATAGACATATTAGGCTTTGCCGTGTCACAAGATCCACCATGTCAGGTGAACACCGTAAAGAAAATAAATAAAAACAGTGCCAAAAAGTCACAAAAAGTGTAATACCAAGCAATCAAAAAGTCATATGTACCCCCAAAATGGTACCAATAAAACTGTCATCTCATCCCGCAAAAAATGATCATCTACGACAATTGCATGAAAAAAACAAAACAAAAAGGCTCTCGGAAAATGGTAACACAAAAACAAGATTTTATTCTTTTCAAAAATGCTTTTACTGTGTAAAACTTAACAAACAATTTGACATATTAGGAATTTCAGCATCCATAACAAACAGCTTTATAAAAATTTTACATGAGCTACCCTGTCAGATAAACACTATAAAAATAAATAAATAAAAAGTGCCAGAAAAGTAATTTTTTTTGTCATCTCATTTTACAAAATGTGCAATTTCGAGTGATCTAAAAGTCATATGTACCCCAAAATGCTACCAATGATAATGTTACCTCATCCTTCAAAAAATGAGACCCTATATAAGACAATTGCCCCAAAAATAAAAACCAATGGTGCCCGTAAACCAGTCCATCAAAATATTCGCTGCCAAAGCCATATGGTGCTCCTGCCATGGGCCCTTACAGCAGATTTCAGCTCACCTTTCACTACAGCTTGGTTTATAGATTGTGCAATCCCTCAACATGATCATTTAAAAATATATTTAGGAGAATATGGCCCAATACTGACCACCGTAGCAGAGGCAGAAGCACTGCCTTAGTCACTGTAGTGACTTCTATGGGGCCTACAGTAGTATGAGGTCTGTGTTGTCAGGCCCAGGCCTCACCTACCAATACACACCATTACACTGCCAAATTATACACTAACACTAAACACTAGCTAGTGTACAGCAGGGGGTGCAGTAATGGATGACACAGGAGCTAGACTTTGACCTGAATTGACTGTACAGCGCCCAAGCCCAAGTTTGCATAATGCTATAGACTCTTCCACCTGTCCAGCTCAAGACGAGTACTATGCATGGTAAAGAATGTCATTACGCTAACTACCATTGGGCTATGACTTTCTTTACATAGCGTGCTGCCATCTGTGACAGCAGTTTTTTTTACCTGGACCAGAAGTGGAAGGAGGGAGGAAAAGAGAGTGCTTCTCATATGTGCAGTGTGTCAGCCATCTGCAGTTTGGAAGTAAATGTACTACTCAGAACTCACTTTTTATAGAATAAGATCATCAGAGTCAGAAAACAGTGGAAATGAAATAAGGAACAGAGGAAGGTGGACATCGGCAGCAATTATGGGCACCTGAATTCTGACTGCTGACCTGGGATAGCATTTAAGAAAGTGCTGCAGTCTGCTTAGTTTTGGGTTGTGTGACTTTTACGTATTCAGAGCATTTTGGTAAGTTATAGTGACCATTGGTGATGTGAAGGGTAGGTGTGGTCTCTTCTAGGAGCCTCTGTTCAATCAAGGAACAGCCCTTTTAGAATAAATTGCACCTCTGCCCTCTGCTATTACTTTATTTTGTATATAAATGAAATACTATTCATTATCCAGAAATACATAACAAAGGTTATTTATGCTTCAATCTATGACTTTTGCCCGCTCATGCCAGGTCTAAAAAAGTGGGAAGGGAAGAGGATGGGCCAGCAAGCCATTCATCATTTTCTACTCCTGTTTTAGGCATAGAAAATGATCGAAATATATGGTAAGACAGCTCGAATGCTGGCTTACATTTAGACTGGCGCTGGATGCGTCAAAGGTATGTAGAGGCCGGCACCTTTATAACTACGGCAGATCCACCGCCAGCTATAAGGCTTATTAAGACCATCATCTAAAACCCCTATATGCTTGTATAGTAAATGCCCTATTAAAAGTTTCTTCCTGCTGGGGCAACATGTAATCCAGCAGAGGTTTTCCCTCTTAGAAAACCCCTGTAATAAGATAAAACTTTGGCAAGTTTATTTTCATAATTTTTACATTACTCTGCGGGTGGGCAGTTGTAGCCAAACAGGGGTGATCTTGCTGCCAGGGGAAACGTTGAGTAAAAGTAGGCTGCAGGATAAGGTAGATTGTGGGGAAGTTGCATACTAAAGAGGAGATTTTCTGTGGGGCACCCCTGCAATGTAGTATCCCACTAGTAGTGGTAACCTGATATGAGTATATACCACTAATAACTATCTACTTTTTGTTAAGACTGAGACAGTTACTTACCCACATACACACGCTTTTCCTCAGTCCAAGAAGTCTCATTTTATGTACAAATGGGATTTTCTATTCTGGAATATGCCTATATTAGGCGTATTTCAAACGCAGATGGTGGTGCAATGGGTAGTTGTGCCACTATCTGTGACTTCACCCTGCTTGCGCCAGGTCTAAAATTGTGGACGTGGCGTGAGCGGGAAAGGGGAGGGGCTGACAATACATCTCATTCATCATTTTCTACGCCTGGTTTAGGCATGGAAAATTATCTAAATTTAAGACAGCTCAGAAGCTACATTTAAAACTGGTGCTGGATGCGCTGAAGTTATGGAGAGGCCTGCGCCTCTTCATAACTTCGGCAGAACCACCGCCAGCTATGGGCCTTTATTAAGACCTGCGTCTAATATGCCAGTCTTAATAAATGTATTCTTAAGTTTTTATGCTGGATAATACTAAATGCTTTGTAAAAATAAAAATATAATGATGAAGGATCACCCTGGTACAGCCTTAGGGCTCATTCAGACGGCCGTATGTTGTCCGCAAAAATGCGGGTCCGTTTTTTTGCGGATTACATATTGACCCATTCACTTCTATGGACCCTTTTCTTCCATTCCATGGCTCTGCAAAGACACTGAAACATGTACTATACTTGTCAGTGAAAATCAGGACGTGGCCTCATTGAAGTCTATGGGTCCGCAAAAATACGGAAAGCAATCCGTATTTTTGCGGACAGCATACGGCCGTCTGAATGAGCCCTAAGACTTACGTCCTCTTAGAAACTGATTCGATTAGTTTGACAGGAATGATCCCTCAATATCTGTACTGATACAATTATACACTTATTTTCATTTTCCAGGATAGCATCTTTTAGAAAATATTCAACCAATCTAGTCACAAGAAAGGTTTCTATAGGCCTATAGTTTCTGGAGTTACTTTAGTAGAAATTTGTGAATACTGCCACCAGATTTGTTACATGCCAATCCTGTGGAACTGCACCTGTCATTATAGAGTCCTTGAATTAGAAATAAGAGTCTATGTATTATACGTATAACTTAATTCCTTTGTATACCATGTGGACCAGGTAATGTATTTATTTTACCATTTTAAGGCAACACTGCACTTCTATCTGGGTTAGACATGAGACATTGAAGAGGGTATTTATTGTATCCCTCTGCAATTTACTTGACACTTGATTTCCCTCTGTGAATACAGAAGAGCAAAAAATGTTTCAAAAATTTGCTTTCTCCGTGTTACACTCTAAAACTCCTCGTTCATCACATTTTAAAGAGCTAATAATTTCAGTTTCAATCATTGTTTAAATTAAGTTTTTTTTGTTAAACATGTTTTTAACCCCTTCAACCGCCGGGACATACTGGTATATCACAGTGGTTGAGGTAATGTATGGAGCGGGCTGCTGCAGTGAGCCCACTCTATGCGCGGGGGGTGCCAGCTGTATCATACAGCAGGCACCCGGCCGCAATGACAGGGAATGGCGATTCTCTCAACCCCTGTCATTTAACCCATCAGGTGCCGCGTCAGCAGTGAAATTGTGGGGCTCCGATTGGAAAACAGAGGAAATTGTTGTTGTTTTTTTGTTTTTGTTTTTTATTTAAACCCACAAAGATTTTTTTTATCACTTTTTCCAATAACATATATGGTAAATTAAATTGTGCCCTTAAAAATACAACTTATCACACAAAAAATAAGCCCTTACATAGCTAGCAGAAAATTAAAACATTATGGCTATTAGAACGTGGGGAGAAAAAAATGGAAATGCAAAGCCAAAAATGGACCCAGTACTTAAGAGGTTAAATAATTTTTGGTGGTTATTTTTAATTTTTCATGTCAATATCTATAAAATCCTGCAGTTTTTGAATTGGCCACTAAGCCAATCACGATCACTTTATTGCAGCTATCTGGTTATCATTACAACCTCATTATATTTCCAAATGAAGTGCAGGCAACACAGGGTCCACCATTCAGAATAAGTGGTATCATCTCCCTCCTGACCTCTGCACGGGTCACTGAGCATGCCAAGAAAACTTTCCCATAGAAGTCAATGAGGTCTACTTTAGTCCATTGTGTCTATGGCCCTGGAGCTGCTGTAAAGCATTTTTTTAATGTTCTCTAAATGCTGTTAAGAACAGATCATGTAAGATAGCAGCCCCTATAATCATGTACAGGAAATATAATTTAAAAATCTGCAGTGTTGTATGTTCACTTCTGGCGTAATTCTACAAACTACATTTCCACTACACCGATCCAAAGGGAGTCCACCATGACAAAACATCTCCACAGGGCCACTACCACTCCCTTGCTCTGCACCAGCTCCTCAGGAGCTCACTGTACACATCTGCTTAATATAACATGCATTTTATTGTGTACATATTAAATAAAAACTTACACATAAAAGATATCCACATGATATATACAAAGATACACAAAGATATCTTAAATAATTCATTTGTAATGTTACTTAATGTGAGACATGAGTGGTATAAAAATAACCCAAAAAATAGCTCCTAGACCCCACATAAAGCAAACAGAGATAAGCGAAGTTTTGAAAAATTTGATTTGCCCGATTCGCCACACTTCAACAACCCAAATTCAATTTGTTACAAATTAATCACGAATCATGATAGATTAGGTATGCCCAGGCCACTCTGCCTAATCATAGTCAGCGCACTCTGTGGCCCAATCTTTGTGTCAAGACTTAGAATTTAACCCCTTCGCGCCCAGCGCCGTACATGTACGGCGCTGGGGCGATGCGGGCACATGGCGCCCGCTCGCAAGTGCGGTGGGCGTCATGGCCGGCAAGTCTCTGCTTCCGGGTGGTGTAACGACACCCCGTGTGGCCAATCGGGGTGTCTGTACACCATATGAAAACTGTAATCCTCGCTGGTGAGGATTACAGTTTTCAAAGTGCAATTCTTATTCTGGCCACTAGATGGCAGGCCAGGATAAGAAATGAGCAATTCTTGGATTTCTGAGTCTATAAAATCCATGATTGCTCATAAAGAAAAAAAAAAAAAAAGCCACAATATATAAGCCCATATTTGAGCTTTCAAATAGTAAAAAAAAATTAAAAAATGTTAAAAAATATATAAAAAATAAAAAAGATATAAAAGTTCAAATCACCCCCCTTTCCGTATAATTAAAAAATAAATACCTAAATAACAATAAATATAGACATCATGGGTATCACCGTGACCGAAAACGCCCGTACTTTTAAAATATATAAAAAAAAAAATTCCAAAACGACGAATTGTGTGGCGGAAAAAAGCGTCCAAATGGCGATTTGCCGTTTTCTGTCGCTTTTTTTTTCTAAAAAAAAATAAATAAAAAGTGATCAAAAAGTCATACACACCCCAGAATAATAAAAACTTCAGATCGTCCCGCAAAAAATGAGCCCCCATACAGCTCTGTACACATAAATACCAAAAAGTTATAGGGGTCAAGATTTGACAAGGAAAAAAAAAAAAAAAAGGCAACTTTCTAATTATTTTATCACTATGAAAACGCAGGAAAAACTATACATATTAGGTATTGCCGGATTCGTACTGACCAGTAGAATGAAAGTAATGGATCAGTTTTAATGCACATCGAACGCTGTAAATAAGAAACCCGTAGAACTGTAGCGGAATAGCGTTTTCTTTGCAATTTCACCCAGTTTGGAATTTTTTTCCCGCTTCCCACTACACCGTATGCAATATTAAATGGTGGCGTTGGAAAGTATAACTTGTCCTGCAAAAAACAAGCCCTCATACAGCTATGTGAACAGAAAAATAAAAGCGTTATGGCTGTTTGAAGGCAGGGAGCGCAAAACGAAAATGCATAACTGAAAAAACCTCCGGGCGCTAAAGGGTTAAACTGCAGGGAGAGTGTTTTGTCATATGCATTTCATTCAAGTGCCCCCCATTCATGTTCTTTTTGCATGTTGTGGCAGTCCAAACACCTACTTTTTAATCCATTCTCTTAGCTGTAGATTTCTTGTGCATCAGCATTACAGGTCACTGTTACTGTCAGGTCTAATTTATCACCATGGACTAAACCATACAGTACCCCAAGATTCAAGTAGTGGCCCCATGACAGAGTGGGGATGGGGGCAGCAGCAGTGGCAGTAAGGCTGTGCTCATATCGCTGCTTATTTTTCTGTTCTTCCGATATATCATCCCCCACTGAGCCACTGTTGTCCCTGTTTTTCAGGGAAAAAAAAAGCCTGTATTTTTAGCATCCATAAAGCCTCTTTCAGATGGTCAGTATTTGATCAGTAATTGTAAGCCAAAATCAGGAGTAGATCCAAAATAGAGATGAAATTTAATAAAAATATAAAAATATTTGCATCTCTTCTGTGTTTCAGACCAGCTCCTGCTTTTCGCTTAAAAATAATGATGCAAAATAATGATCGTATGAAAGAGATGCTCAATTTGCATCCATATTGGCTATTTACATCTGAAATCCAATTGCATGCAAGACTTTAATGGCCTTTCATACGGGTAGTATTTGTTCAGTATTTTGCATCAGTATTTGATCAGTATTTGTACACCAACAAGGAATGGGTCCAAAACAGAGATAATATGTTATGGAAATATTTGCATCTCTTCTGTGTTTTGAACCCATGCTGGCTTTTGGCTTACAAATTCTGATCAAATACTGATGCAACATACGGACCAAATACTGACCGTGTGAAAGAGGCTTTATGCTCAATTTGCATCCGTTTTAGCCATTTACATCTGAAATCTGTTTTAATGGCCTCTTTCACATGGTCAGTATTTGATCAGTATTTGTAAGCCAAAAATTAGAAGTAGGTCCAAAACAGAGACAACATATAATGGAAACATTATGCATCTCTTCTGTGTTTTGGACCCACTCCTGCTTTTGGCTTACAAATACTGACCAAATGCTGACTGTGTGAAAGAGGCCTTACGGATGCTCAAAATACAGGATCCTTTTTTTTTTTTTTACTTTTCTGTTCTTCTGACGGATAAGATAAACAGAAAAATAAATGGAGACATCAACACAGAAAAACAGGGACAACAGTGGCCCCAGTGGAGATGGGGGCCAACAGCAGTGGTAGTAACAGTAACAATATTTGCCCCATGATGGAGTGCAAAGGGGGGGCTGCATCAGTCGCATACAGCACAAGATAGTGGCTAGAGATGAGCGAATATATTCATAAATATTTGTTATTCACACGAATATTTGCATACTCGTAAATATTCGTTATTCGTACGAATAGCGTGCAAGACTCGTACTTTTTTAAAACTCCTCCCTGCAAGTTTAGCGCCTCTTCACCAATAAACATCCAGGGAAGCCTAGGGGACCTCCCGCCATGACCTTCTACCTTTTCTACGTGTCTATGAGTGATTGGCTGCCTTCATCAGGTGACGTACGAATATATATAGATGCGTACGCCCCAGGCTCGGCTCAGAGAGCAGTGGTTTTAGGAGAGGGAAAGACTGTTCGTGAGACAGGGATAGAGAAACGTTCTAAATTAGCGAATATTAGTTTATATTAGGCAGGGAACTGCATTTGAGAACCCAAAAGTCTTTTTAAAGACTCTTCTTCACTTCAGATTTCTGCAAGCAGCCCAGCAGAAATATACTGAATAGGGATGAGTGAACTTTTGAAAAGTTCGGTTCGGTTCAGCGAATTTTCTTGAAGTTCGGATTCGTACGAACCGAACCTAAAACGAACCTTGCTATAACGGCTGAATAATTGCTGCAACAATAATGGGAGTCTGGTAGGGTATAGTTTCGTTTACTTGCAGTTGCTATTACAATGAAAAAAGTAGAAAAAATCAAAGTGACTTCAACAACGGCGACGCAAAATATACGCATATTTGAGAATTTAAACTAATGCGTACGCTAATGCGAACATTCCTACTCAAGTAACGAACATACAGTGTAGAGTTGTCAAAGGTACGCTACTTAACTGAATATGTACGCATTAGCGTACAAATACACTGTGTCTGCGAACATTCCTACTCCAGTAACGAACATATAGTGTAGCGTTGTTAAAAGTACGCTACTTGACGGAATACGTACGCATTAGCGTACAAATCTTTAGCGTACTATTCGTACGTATGTACGTACGCACGCACGACGTAGAGGCATAGCAATGGCAAGAAGAGCAGCTGCTTTTAGCTCAGAGGAGCTCAAATACATGGTCCGTGTCATGGACAGGGAGAACTATGATGGCCCACACCGCCATCAACATGTCCACAAAAAGGAGGTCATAGAGGTGGTGATTCGAGGCCTCCTACATAGGTGTAGGACTGTGCGGACCCCCGGCCAGATCCAACGCCGATGGTCGGATCTAAAAATAAAAACCCCAGAGTGGCTAAAGGAGATACGGGAGGAGATAAGAAAGGGTAAGTAACAAAATATTTGAAAAGTAAAATCATGTTAATAAATTAGTGTACTGTATTGTATATATACCAGTCAGGGTTGCCAACTGTCCACAAATTTCTGGACAGTCCGTAAAAATAGGCAACTTTTTTCCTATGTCCGTGAAAAAAATATAGGGGTCCGTGATTTTTTAGAGGCTGGTGATACTAGATTATTTTGGTGGTAATTATCATCATTTTTCAGCTCACAGTAAATGGTGGTAATGAGTTCTGATCAGTATATTGAGCTATACACCTTTATTACTTTATATTTATCCTTCATTATGGTTTTCAAATTTTTCCTTGAAAAATGTTGACCGTCCGTGATTTTGGGATAAGTTGTCCATAGTTGTCCAGAAAAAAAAAAATTTTGGTTGGCAACCCTGATACCAGTGCCAATAATGAAAACCGTATAGAAGGACACCGTGGGCGTGCGTGGTGCGCTGCATAAATTTTCTTTCATGCTAGGCCACGCCTCTAACTCCACTCGAACAAGTGAAGATATTCTCAGATACGTGCCCCTTCACAGTAATTTGCCTTAGGCTACTTTCACATATGTGGTGGTGATCCGGCAGGCTGATCCGCGGTATTTGCCCTGCAAATTCCCGGCGTTCTTGCTGGGATAGCGGCCGGTTCAGCACCGTCACCCATTATTGTTGATGGGGTTGGCCATTCTCCTTTTTGTGTCAGGCAAATGCTGGATCCGGAGAGATCCGTTGGGCTGTTCCCGGCCATAGCAGCCCACCGGATCTCTTGCGCTAGTATGAAAGTACCCTTAGATATATGCCCCTTCATAGTTAGTGCTTCGTCCTCCTACACAACAGACTCAAAGACGTGCTCATGCTGCATCTAATGTGTCTGGAGTGGGCGATATCACAAATATTCCCACAAATAAAGATATTAAGAAATTTATTGCAATAAATAATACCCATTTTAGAAGAAAAAAACACTTGGGGCCACAAGGAGAAGACATTATACTGTATGTGGGCAGCCACAAGGAGACATTACACTGGACGTCGGGGAAGGTGGAAGGGACTGCTCCCTGCTTACCGTCACCCGTCTCTGCTTCTTATGGATGCAAAGACAGCTGACCACGGGAACATTAGCCACCCATTCCCGGACTCAGCCACTAAAATCCTGACAGTCCAGCCTAATCCGGGAATGCTTGGGACTGGAGCTATGGTATACTAGTGTATTGAATGTGCTGTATTTATATTTGTTATGTTTGTA